>SCLH01000936.1:294936-333286 GCA_004367855.1 Oikopleura vanhoeffeni | reverse complement strand
TATAATGGCTTTTTGAGATTTCTAGTGCCTCTGTTAGCCTCTGTTTTGGCCTCCGCTGGTGAGTCACCAGTGGTGACACCCTAATACATAGTCATAGTTTTGAAAATTTTTGTATTGGCCGAAAATCGTCATACTGTATGAATCGTCATACTATATGAATCGTCATACTATATGAATCGTCATACTGTATGAATCGTCATACTGTATGAATCGTCATACTGTATAAATCGTCATACTGTATGAATCGTCATACAGTATGAATCATCATCTGTATGAATCAGTATGCTAAATACGGCTGACTGAATTTAGTGAAATTGTATTCTTGATTTGTTTTGTCCTTTTTCATATATATATGAAGGCTTTTTTTGCTATGAAGGCTTTTAGTGTTAAATTTTTTCACCCCGCTTTTACCCTTCGGTTCCCCATTGGCCGTTTTAATTCAGCTCATGACATAATTGTCTTGTTACAGGCTGTAACTTACAGCTCTTTTGGCGCCATTTTCCACACTTTCCTACCACGTATTTTCCCATATCCCCTTAGGAAGTAGATTGTTATTTTATGGTTTGGTCTAGTACATTGGTACTACTTCACGTACATAATGTACTAGAATTTAACAATCTACTTCCTAAGGGTATATAGGAAAGATAAAATTAATTTTCTGAACCTATTTTCTGAACTGATCATTCCAAAATCTTTAAAATGACACAATAAAATCGACACAATAAATTATTTGTTATGGTGAAATTTAATCCCATCATAATTTTTGTGTAAATTTCACACTTTGCAGATAAGACAAATATTATATTTACGTTGTCATTTAAAGTCTAAATCGAAAAGTTCTTAAACCAATCTATATTTCTACGGTGGGAACCATTCCTAAGTCAGCCGTAAGGTCATTATTTTCTCATCCCTACTCCCTTTCAGCATAAATACCCACCTATGTACAAATAAAGCGTCAAAATAGCAATGCTAAATACTATCAACAAAATCGGCAAAAAAAATAAGAAAATTAGAATTATGAAACACAAAATAGCCACCTCCTACAAAATCTTATACATATCTATACGGTTAGAGTGGATCAGCTCAAAAACCGCAACCTTAAACAGAAAAAGTCCCAGACTTGGCCTTGATTTAATTGAGAAAACGTTTTTAGGCGAGTATTGTTTTTGTGTCTCGACAAAATGATATTTGTGGTTTGTCCGATAAGTTAACTGTTCATTTGAAAAAAAACTATGGTAATAAATAAGTGGGATTGAAGTTAATCACATTATATTTTATATACCATTCAGAATTCCATTTTGAAAAATACTTACGATGTATAGTATGTGATTTTTCTTAACTCGGGTAGGACCTCAGCTGAAGATGGCCCAGCCGCCCGTACGGCTCTGTGAAGCCGGATCATTAATTGCCGATTATCTATCGTTTTTTATCGAAATACCTATCCAATTAAGTCTTCGGTGTAAAAATTCAGAAAATTATCTCGCTAATGGTTAGAACAAATTGTTCAAAAGCTCAAAATTAACTATGTTATTGGATGGATGAAAACATATCAGGTATTAAGCCTGAAGTGAAGCGTGATTTGTTTGGCCAATCAGCGCGAAGAGCACTGAAGACTCAACAAGATTGATTTTGTTAAGGCCCATATTCAATATTATACGATCCAGAGCAGATAAATGCCCTCTTTTAAATACATACTCTACCATTCTTTATCTAAAGAATTTTTCTCAGTATTTTTTCTAGAGAATTTGAGGTTTTTTTGCTAAAATAAGTACTGAAATTAACCAGTTTAATTTCAAAAAATAATTTTTTGAGAACACTGACAAAGTTGTCGTTATCAGAGGTCACATGCAAAGCTTGTATGAATAAGTTCCATATTTATATTTTTACGCCGTTTGAAGCATATGATATGCTGCATATCTTACAGGATGTGTTTTTTTTTTGGGGGAACAAAAAGTGAACAATTCGGGAGAATTCTCTCCAAAATATAGACCATTCTCCCGCACACTTGATATTCTGTTCCACCCTCAAAAAAAACACATACTGTAATCCTCATTTATACGGTCACGTGATCGTTTTTTGACTATACCGTAATGGAAGAAAAGTCTTATTACTTTCTTAAGATTAGCCTCGCATATGTTTTGGAGATATTTGCAACCCTGCACAAATATAAGTACTGTAATTTTTATAATTTATATTTATGGTGTCTATATTTTTTCTCACATTTCTTCCTTCCAAAACATATTTCTTAATCCCAAATTATTCCTAGACACTTTTATTTTCAATAAAACTTAATTTATCACACATTTATTTCGTTAATATATATTTTAGCTAATGAATTAGAAAGAGAAGTGCGATGAGTTGAAGGCTAAGTGGCCTAATACCCACTCAATCTGGTAAAAATTAAAAAAAATAACCAAAATAGCCCTTTTGCTGCTCGTTTTGCGAATCAATCTTGCAAAAAATGTTTTTCAAGTTGTTTAACAGGCTTACGCAGGGATGAGCCGCACTTCGCTGTCGATCCAATTCGCCTCTTTTTATTTTTTGTTCGAGATGTGAAAAATTGGAAAATTAAAATCCTGCACAAAAGTTGGGTCGAATACATTTGTTAACAAATAAATTTTCGAGTGTTGAAAGTGGCTTATAAGTTCGTACTTTTCGTTAAAAAAATTTCTTGCGCAAATATTATGCATTTATTGCCTTAGAGAGATGTATAAAAACAGCTTTTGCATTTTGAAAAATATACAACAAATTGTTTCAATCAGAAGCATTCACATCCCAAAACACTGATAAAACAATTTTCCAGCTTATACAAACTTATATTACGGCCATAAATAATCAATTTCTGTTGACAAAGTTTTAAATGCCTTTGTGGGCAAGTTTTTACTTAATATTATTTTCAAAATATAAAATTGTGTGGATTTATGAGGAATCGCGTTTAACTGGGGCTAATCATGAGAGAAATGGCAAACATGATATGTGATAAAAAACGAAATGGATGATCTGCATGTTCTGAAAGCGTCATGGGAAAACACGCAAATTAAGATGAGTTTTTTTGGCTAAGGTAGCATAAAATAACTTTTTTCAAAAAGTAAATTTTCAAAAAGTAAATTCTTATATTGGCTGAATTAAATAGCCAATGAGGGGCTTATGTGAGATGAAATTTTGTCTTTCAAATTATTTTTCAAGAAGTTTTGCAACACGTCACGTGATGTCACAATTCATTTTTATGACTATGCTGTCAGACGATTTGAAATAAGAAATTTCAAAACTCAAAAATGGGTATCGATGTTTTTAACCTATCTTGTAGAGAATTTTTTTCTGGTCATTTTAAGATCTAGGATTTTTTTTTTATGAAAAATTTTCTAAAAAAAATCGATTTTAAGGTCAATTTTTCGTGATTTTACAGGTAAATGTGATCCAGTTCTAGCGAAGCCGTATGAAGTGCTAAAAGGCTGAGTTTTTGGCCAGTGAAAATTAAGCGTTTTTCGGCTACCCGTTTTTTTAATTGAGGGTCGGCGACCAATATTTGACTTCTAATGACCGGTCAAAGTTCAAGGTCAATCTCAAGTTCATCGTATAGACTTGNATATCCCAATTTCTAAAGTTGAATCAAAACCACAACCACCACAGCACAGAAACCCCCCAGAAGAAATCCAATATTTAGGTAAAATCAAAAGTATCATAAAAGAAAAATGTGTATAGTTTATTATAGAGATGTAAATTTAAAAATAAGGTATTTCAAAAGGGGTATCTTCTATTTTATGTTGAAAACCATTATAGACTATAATTTATAGTTGATGATTCACAGATTTGAAACGTGACAGATCTTTCTGATTTCCGGTCGACTAAAAGTCGACAAAAATTATATTCATCCTGTATAATCGCAGTTACATGGAACAACTGTCACGGAAAAAAGCTTTTAGGACTGACAATAGTATAAACGCATTTTTATGACATTTTTCTATGGATTGTCAATTATACAGGAAGAATTTGTCATAAGGAATTTCAAAAGTCAAAAATCGGTCTCAATGTGTTAAGGCTATCTTGTAGAGAATTTTTTTCGGGTCATTTTAAGACCAAGGATTTTTTTTTTTTATGAAAAATTTTCAAAAAAAAATCGATTTTTCGCTCAAATTTTCAAGATTTTACAGGGTGTCATGAAGCCAGTTCTAGCGCCTCCGTATGAAGAGTTAAACCGGTAATTTTTTTGGCAGGTGAAAAATAAGCGTTTTTTAGGAACCCGTTTTTTTTGGCTAGGGCTGGCGACCACGTGGTCGACCTCAAATGACCGGTCAAAGTTCAAGGTCAATCTCAAGTTCATCGTAGAGACTTGAAAGTACCGCCAAAAGAACCGGAGGGGTCGACTTTCTAATGAANAAATGATACTTCCCCATAATATTTTTGGTTTCTGTGTTTTAAAACACAGCTAAGCAGGTGGAAGTAACTTTATTTTCTGAATCCATACTAAATAATGTCTTGATAGACGAAAAGTCAATAAAAAAGAATACTTAATTTTTTCTCAAAATATTCTAACTTATTGTGAATCTGATAAAATTACTTCTGAAATAGAGTACAACAAGATTTCTATGCTATTCTCATTTAAAAATTAATGCTAACCATTGCGCCACATAGTACCACAACTATATTCTCTCATTCTAAACCTATATTGCAAAGATGGAAATGATGGCTTCGTTGAAAAATGTGAAAAGCCAAACTTTAGATTGATGGTGTGCTCATTCGTTTTTATAGAGTAAGTTTGTATGATACTGTGTACACTGGAAGGCTGTTAATATATAATGAACTTATGTAATTAATACATTACAACTTTTATCATTTTTCAATATAATGAAATTTATTCGCCCCCCCCCTAAGTATCCATAATTTGGTTTTCATTCAAATTTTGAAAACCTCATACAATTATTTTAAAATGGTGCAGCATAACCGGAATATAAAGAAATTAACATTTTTGATTATTTTTAAACGTGGCAGACTGCTTCATTAAAACCCTGGATCTGCGACAAAGAAATATTCTCTGTTCACACTTATGATAATTTGCCTACCTAAATAAAAGTTCACACTTATGTTAATTTACCTACCTAAATAAAAGTTAGTTTGAACAGGTATACGAAAATGACTCTTTTTTTTTGCTTCACTAATTTCAAGTCCAAATAATAAACCACGCTTAAAATACAATATTTGTTTTTTCTAAAAAATATTCTGATCTCGAAGCTGTATGATCTTTTTATTGCAAAATAATTTTTGTGTCAAAACAACAAAAATATCCAAATTTTTCCTGCGTAATACGAAAACAAAAATATAGTGATTTTAAGAGTATCCAGTTTTTTCTGATCTTTACACCATTTACAGCAAAAACATTATTTTTTGTTAGCTTTGAATAATTATAAAAACTCATTTATTTTTTGATATCAAGGTTTCGATTTATTATCATTATCAGGAATCCTGATTCAGAATTAAACTTTATGTAAGCAAAAAAATATATTATCAAAGTGTGAAAGTGTTGAAAATGTAGATGTGTGAAACTCTTTCTTCGATCAAATGAACGAGAATTTTTTTTTAAATTACAACAGCATATTAAAGGGGTGGTCGTCGTACTTTAAGGCGAAAAATCGGGTTTTCAATGGCCAATTATCGCAAGAGTACAAACTACAGGACAAAGTTTTGCGTCTGACTAATGTTTTTAAGCAAAAATCGAAAGTGACGGATGGCTCGATCAATCAGAAACGTGCTTACAAAAATAACGAAATTATTTTTCAAAATGTATCTCCACCCTGAGTTTTTAGGGTACAACAATGATCAATGGCTCAAATTGACCAAACAGAACGTGAGCAAAAAATCGAGTTGAGTTTTTTGGAAAATTTTTGAATTTGGTCTCAGTATCACAAAAACAGTATTTTGACCTTTGTTTAGGGGTCTCAATCAAACTGTATCTCAACAAATCGAGTTGAGTTTTGTCTAAATTTCTGAGTCGTTTTTCTGTAAATCGTGTTTCAAATTTCCAAAAATCAAGAAATTTTAACTTTTTTCAAACGAAATATTTTTGAACTCATTAAAAAGTGCCTTCCTGGCTATTTTTCAGGATAGAACGAGTACCAAAATGCTTGTAAGGTTTCCATATTTTCATAAAAGAGCATATAATTAAAATTGGGAAAATTTGTTACCAGAGCCTCATTTTGCGATGACCACCTCCTTAACCGATTATGGTGTTTTTATCAGCTAACTCCTTAAAAGGATTTTGATCATGCTATTGGCGTCTCTTAGAATGTTATGGTTTCGGGAATTCAATTCAATTCATTTTAATCTTGTTTTCAGCCAAAGTGAATCCTCAAAGATAAAGTTTTTTATTATATCCATGGCGGATACTCGTGTGTTAAAGAAAACCCGTCCAGCCCTTATTTTAATAAGAAAAAAATTTTAACCACTCAAAGTAAATAATTTCAATCTTGATTTTCAGAGTTTGTCAAGGACTTTCTACCATAATCAGGGAGGATATAAAAACATAACAGCTATTGCATGTAGATTGAAAATTGAGAAATTATTTGATGACAGAAAAAACCATCTTATGAAGACCCTCGAAAATCCGTTTGTGAGTTACTTTCCAGTATTTTCTAAGGAAAATTTTCTGAGAAAAATTTAACGAATATTCTGACCATTTGGCTAGATTTTTTAATTATCAGTCCAAGAGCTTTTGTTATCATCTAGTAAAAAAAATCGGTATGTCACTAGTAGGACCGTACTACCTTGAGGGTGGGTAAAACGTTTGAAAAGTATAATAGTGGGTTGGTAAAGCATCCCTTCAGCTTTTGCCGGCGAGCTTTTGGCGCGAGAGGGAGTATCCTACGCCATTTAGTGATTTTCAACCGTCTGTCCTGAGCTGAATAAAAATCCCTTGAGCTTCATGTTTTGGGACCCAGGAGATATTTGTCTACATTTAAAAAAAAATAACCAAAAGTTTTTTGTATGATCGTACCGGTTTTTGTACCGGTACAAAAAGTCGATTTTCGCATTTTTTGAATAAATTTTAATTAGCCGAGGTGATAACAGATTTTTTCATTCGAGGAGAATATAAATGAATTTTAATGAATAATGGATTGCGAAGTGCTCAAAGTTTAGGTTACTTCAAATTTTGGCAAAAATATGTTTTTTCTCAGGTTTACAAAATTATTTTTGAAAAAAAATTCTATTTTTATCAGGTATCAGCATTAAAAATTTGGAATGCCAAAAAAATAGTCAGATCCGATGTTTATATCACGATATTCAGTAAATTATTTGAAAAAATTACTCAGAAAAAAACTGAAATTTTGCAAATTTATGAGTTTTTTTTCAGTCAAAATTCGACTTTTTTATCTTTTTGTAAGCAAACCGTTAACAAAATTTCCAATGCAGTAAAAATTAAGATTATGCCATATATGGTTTCTGATATATATAACCTTCATGGGATACGTCGATTTTCAAGATCTAAGAAAACATTTGAAATTTTGTGTTTTTAATTTTTTTTTTTGGTATTGATTCTCAAGATTGAATTCAGAGTGAACTTATGCAACCAAAAATAGCGTCAAAAAGTGTAAACTTTGAAAGTTACAAGTTTTTTTCAATTTTTTTTCGAATGAAACTGATAAAAAAATTGAGAAGTAAAAATTAGCTTTCTTTCATGTCTGAGAGCCGAAATATAACGTTCGTGGGGTACTCGGAGTACCGTACTCCCTTAACTAATAATCAGGCTTCCAAAGGGGATGGCTTTTTTCTCCTGTCATGACCAGGGGTCGGCAGAGTTTGCTCTGCTCTGCTCTACCGCTCTGCTCTGCCAAAAAAATGGTGCTAGAGCAGAGCAGAGCAGAGCGAACCGAAAAAAAATGGTGCTAGAGCAGAGCAGAGCAAACGATTTCAAAAAATCTGCCGACTCCTGGTCATGACATGTCATAGCAAAATATATATAGGGAAAATTTGGAGATAGGGATGGACAATCGTCAAATGGATGGCTGTTTTGGAAGCCTGTTAATAACGTAATACTAAATTTTTTTTTGTATTTTCAACGCCCAAACTATTTTTGAAAATTTGCTCCCGTTCTAGATTTCCTGACTTTTCGAGTCTACTCATTTTTTAACTGTAAAAACTCTACTTTGGAAAAATGGTATAATAAACCGAAACTAGTCAAGTAATAAAACACCTTTGAATATTTTTACCAGTATACCAGAGAAAAATGGAGAAAACCCGACCAGTAGTTCTGGCAGTTGAAAAACTGCTGAAAAGAATTCGTCGGCTCGAGAAGTCAGTTAATTTCATTAACGAATACTTGCAAAATCAACGAATTCCAATATTTGCAAAAATTGGAAAGGATGCGCGAAGAAAACTTCTGAAATGTAATGTAAGTCCCCGAAATATAAAAAAGGTGGAAAGAAAAAATTTGTACACCGAAAAGAAAAACATCAAAATAAAATGTTGGACCTCAAATCAGAAGTTAATACCCAATTAGAAAAATAAAAAATAAACTGTTCTGATTCGAAAAATTTAAAAACTAAAATAATGGGAAGAGTAGTTTCTTCTGAAAAATTTCGAGACAAAAAAAGAGCAGAAAAACTCAAAAAAGTTTTAGGTTCTGATCATAACAAATTTCCTGAAAATAAAGTGGAAGTTATAAATTTAACTCCATATCCCTTTATCACTTTTTGGTTAGAATGCGTAGCCACTACTCCTTTTAACGTGTGATTTTAACGTTGTGGCTACGCATTCTAACCAAAAAGTGAGAAAGGGATATGAAATCCCCAAAGAAGTTCAAGAATTTTTACAACACGGCAGAAATGCGGCAATAGGCGGTTCTCAATCTGAAGATCAAATTGTCCTTGAACTTAATGACCTTTTTGAAAAATTGAAAATTCGGGCTAAGGCCGAAAATCTTACAGATATGGAAATTCAAGAAATTAAATGTCACTGTTTTATAGCGTTCCAAAATATAAAAAAACGTTTTACGGCTGATAATAGGGTAAAGGCATTTTTAGATTTCAAAAAACTTAATAACAGTATTTCTATTTGTAGACAAGTCACCCAAACTTTGTTACATAACAAAAGACGACTTTGATAAAAAGTTGGCAGACCATTTTCATAACAGCAAATTTGAAAAAATTGAGAATTTTGTTATCGAAAAAGAGTTAATTGAATTTCGGAAAATGCTAAGAGAAACTTTAGGACAAAACATATCAAATATTAAGTATTTGAATTAAAAGCCAAAAAATACAATTTCGGAAGCATACGGGCAAATCAAATTACACAAGATAGGTTACCTTTTAAGGGAGTACTGGTCGCATTTAAAGACTCGGACATGAAATTTTCCAGATTAGTTTTAAAATGTTTTTTTCTAAAAATATGGACAAAAATAAGTTGATCAGATGTCTTTTTATTTTNAACCAGCCCCCGACATATATTTCAGGGGGGGGATAACTTGAACGATTAATCTTGCTTTCACAAAACAAATCAGCAAGGCCCTCTGATTGGCCGACCAATCAGGAACGACCTTTCAAAAGTGGCACTATTTCACTTCAAAAGCCTACTCCTCCCTGAGTTTTGAAGATAGAGATACTTCATAATGCTCTTTTATGACCACAGAGAACGTGGGCAGAACCCCAAGTTCACGTTCTTAACTTAAAATTTATTTTATCCGGCGCTTACATGAGCAAAAAACTGTTTTTTGGCCTTTTGATGTGCCTCGGGGAAATACTACTCCTCCCTGGATTTTGACGGCAGAACACCTAAACTTGGTATGTTACCGATCCTTAAGGATACGCGCAAAACCCCAAGTTCCACCAATTTGCATTTTTGTATCTCGTCTTTTTGGAAACCGCGATTCAAATTCTCAGAAATTTTCAAAATGTGAAAAAATCACACTGAATATGTTCAAATCGCGATGAAAATACTTTTTTATGACAAATCAAAATAAAAAGACATCGGAATCAACTATTTTGTCCATATTTTTAGAAAAAAACATTTTTAAAAACTAATCTGGAAATTTCATGTCCGAGTCTTTAAATGGCGACCGAGTACTCCCTTAAAAGTAACACACTACTTGGTGTAATATTGATTTGCCGTATATGCTACCGAAATTTATATGGCTTTAATATCAATACTTAATATTAGATATGTTTGTCCTAAGTATATATCTCTTAGACATTTTTCCGAAATTCAATTAACTCTTTTCGATAACCAAAATGTCTCATGTTTCAAACTTGCTGTTTATACATCTCTACATACTCATATAATTTCATTGAGGCGACGCTGAAAACCCTGTTTTTGGCCTTAAAATGCGTCCCAGGACATTCTAGCTTGAGTAATAATGTCGAAAAATATTTAAACCAGTCTGAACGTTCAAAAAGATGAAAATTTCTTCGCGTTGTTCTCCAAAATGGGCAGTTAAAATTTTTTTTGCATTTTAAACGCCTAAACTATTTTTGAAAATTTGCTCCCGTTCTAGATTTCCTGACTTTTCGAGTCTACTTATTTTCAACTGTGAAAACTTTACTTTTGAAAAATGGTATAATAAACCGAAACCAGTCAAGTAATAAAACACCGTTTAATACTATTACTAATAAGAGATTGATAACTGTCTAGCGAATTTGGCTTTCATTTATGGCTCTATAATGCCTTCTAGTGGTGATTTAGAGCCGACTCAGACTTAGCGGACAACACGGGGTCTGTCTCAGGGGACGAAACGGGATTTCGAGGTCACACTCGACCTGAGTCATCAAAAATCAAATATGCCCAAAATAAAAAGATGCTTTAAGTACTTGGGGACCTAAGTTGGGGTGCTTTAATTAAGTGATGCTTAAACTACTTACCAACTATCGGATTAGTCAGTCTTTTGATATCTGGTATCGAGATAATTTGACTTTTTGCGTACAATTTTCCCAGAGTTTTAAACGTTCTGGGACGATGAGAAAACATATCAAAAATGTGTTCGGTAATTTTTTTGGCAGAGATGTATTTTTAAGGGATTGAAAATCACTCAAATCAGGGAATGTGATCTAGGCAATAGATTCTCAGAGCATTTTGACTGTCTAAAAGATATCCAGTCCATATCCTTTTAACGTATTTATAATAATTTAGGGTAGCTTTTTGACCTGCACATCATTTTTGAGTCATATTTATTGTACTTGATAAATATTAAAGTCCCCAAAAAAATAAATTTGCGGATTGTCTGCCCGGTAGTTTCCACGAAAAATTAGGATTCTTCGTAATAAATTTGCCGAGAATTTTATTTGTAGCGCTTCAAAGCCATAACCCTCCTAACGAACATTCTCGGAAAATTGATCACGAAAAATCCTAATGCTTTGTAGAAACTACCGGACAGACAATCTGCAAATTTATTTAAAAAAGTGACCCTAAATAACTATTAATTTGTTAAAGAGAATTATGTACAGATAAATTAATTTATCGAGAACAACAATCTCGAGTTACATAGAGGGAACAGATGAATGATTGGGAAATACATTTTTAGGCGCGCGCTCATGGGCTACTTATAATATAAATCTAGCCAACCTTAACTTGGTTTTCCCGAAGAAAAATTAACATACTGTTAAACATTTTCGCATTCTTGTGCCATAGTTATATGATATAATCTATTGTAATAACTAATACTCAGATATAAGTTATATCCCTTTATCACTTTTTGGTTAGTTTTCAAATCACGGTTTTTGGAAATGATTATAATCAATCGAAAGCTTACCAATAAATAGTTTTTACTAGACATGCTCAATGAGCATTGCTCATATTATATCTCGAAAAAACAAGAATGATATTCATATTTCACGACCTGGTTAGTTTAGGTCATTTAAGAACAAAAAATGAAAAAAATTTTGAGACTCTTTTTTGGACCTCGATTTTTACATATCTGAACAGTTCGACAAATTTGTATGAAGCAACTTCATTGAAGCTGGTTCTGGGACACAAATCCCAGGAAATTGTACCTAGCCATAGTGCCTTGCATGCATGAAAAAGATCCATCATTGGAAAATAGAGTTAGAATATATTCAAAAAACGTTTCTTCTCTATTTGAATAGCCAAATTATCTAACCACTCAGAGTCAACAATTTCAATCTTGATTCTGACGGTCCGGTAAAAACCGCAATCAGGGTCTTTATTTATAGTAACAGTGAGTTTGGATAGCTGCGTTTTGAATAGATATTTAATTGCTGTAAGATACTGACGGAGCCTTCAAGGAATGTATCAGGCGAAAATGCCATGTCTCACATCATGCCCAAAAATTATCTTTTTTCAATGGAAAATTTCCATATTAAATAAATTGCAGGTACCGTTCCGAATCTGAGATGAGTCAACCACAATGTGTGGTCTACAAGGCATCTGAGGTATATTAATTTCATTTTCTAATAACTTTTTAAATTCTCAATAAAATTTTCGAAACTTGAGCAAAATCACCCCAGTCCAATTTCATTTAAAAAAATATGTGGTTTATTCTTTTGTGAAATTCGGTGCACATCATGAAAAGCATCATATAAATGCCTAGGTTGTGAACTTTCTTTTTTTTAACTGTGACCCATGTCATGTTTTGAAGGAAATCTCCCAAATGAAAAAAAATATTTTTATATTATGTTATTGATGATGATCCCCGTTACGTAACCCGTTACATAAAAAGATTGTTTTCTTCATTTAGGAGATTTGCTTCAAAACATGTAATGGGTCACAATTAAAATAAATTCAAGTTCACAACCTACGCATTTATATCATGGTTTGCAGCGAATTTCACAAACGAAGAAACAACATATTTTTTATTGAATCAATGGTTCAGCAATGAGTCCAAATATTAAATTACAAATATTTAAAAAATTCTGATCATAAATATTTCCGGATAAGTATTTAGCGCTCTACAATTCAGACTGGATTATCCAGTATATATTCAAGGTATTTCGTATTATTTACTATTCTTTATCGACGATTTAAACGATTCTGAATACTGAGATGACAGTTTTGCCGATTGCGACATATTAACAGCTTCAGCTTTTTAGTTCGTACATAGGGTGGCCGCGATCGTGAGCAAACTGAGTCAAACGCAAAAATGTATGAATTCTTTTTTGAAATTTTCGGTTATTCCTTCTGATTGGCCGAAAAAAAAATTGTAGTATATGCTGTTTTGACAACGGAATCGTATAGTTCGCAAAATTTCCGATCAAGGTTCATAATTCGGAATTGCAAAATTTTGACTTGAAACATATTTTTCAAGCCCTTGAAAACGTTGAAAAACGCCAAAAATACAGTTTTTTCAAAATAACTTTCAGTTTAACAGTGTTACGCAAAATTCCTCTTGAGGTGTTTTTCAATATATCAAGTGTTATTCATCAAAAAAAATTTTGACAAAAAACGGGATGGGAAAGTAGTTATTATTAAGATTGAAAATTGAATGTTTCATTTTTTGAACTTTTCTCACGTTTTAAGGCATTGAAGCTAATAATCTAGAAAATAAAATGAAAATTACACGTCAGACACTTGATAGTATGGTAAGTCGTAATTTAAAAAAAATGTAATACTGTATGACACCGTGAAGAGCTCGTATTGCATTAATCATAGGGCTCCTAAGCAAAAAATAGCTACGTAATAAAAGGGTCCGATGAATCTTAAAACATAAGACCTAGGGTAGCTTTTGACACTTAAAATTTTGGTTCACAAATTTTTTTTGCTCCGACCACGCGGTGGCGCTGTTTAAAGTGCTCCAAAAACCGAGTTTTGAGACTTTTCAAAATTAAGGAAGTTGCATATCAGAATTTTTCACTTTCAGTATTTTTTCTGATTCAGAGAATAATTCTGCTCCAGATTGACATCTGAAATTTAATGTACGAATATTTTCACGCGGTGTAGAACCGGAAATGGAGGTGCCCAAAAAGTCAAATTATGTCAAATCAATGATTTGAGATATATGCAAAAGATGCACATTCATCGACTTTGTGAAAACCGTATTAGCAACTATGGGTCTCAGATAACCACAGGTGGCGCTAGAGGCGATTACATGATTTGGTGGTGGAAACAGCAACACGGTATTTAGCATTTACAGAAAAGCTCATTATACGAAGTAAATGAAAGAAACCATTAGATAAGAAATTTTTGAAGATTCATTTTAATTAATTTATTCAAAAAAAATCATCAAAATTTTGCCGATCGCTGATTGGTTGAATAATAAAAATGGTCGAAAGTCACTTTTGACTCCGGAAGTGAAACTGCATGATTAAATTAGATCAGAAAACATTTTTTTACAATTTTTTACAAATCGGAAAATGGTTGCTTAGGGAAATCATAATAACGAAAATTCTCAATTTCAGCATAAACAATACTTTTTATTAAGAATTTGAGGAGCATGTCAATATGAAAAATAAATGAAAGTCACCATTAGATAGGAAATTTTCTGAAGGATTATTTTTATTTATTTTTTCAGAAAAATTTTCAAAATTTTGCCAATCGCTGATTGCTTGAAAAATAAAAATGCTCAAAAGTCTCTTTTGACCGCGGAAATGAAACCGCATGATTAAATAAGACTAGAAAACAGATTTTTAAATTTTGTTACAAATCAGAAAATTGTTACAATCACGAAAATTGTCAATTTAAGGGGGGTATGCGTAGGGTGTCCATCATTAATATCGACTTATAGAAATAGTGAGTGGATTGTTCTGCAATTTCTTGAGGTTAAAAATAATTATGTGAAAAAATAGAAAAAAAATATGAAATTTTTTTAGGTCATCACGTGATCAAAATAAAGCGATTTTTCAGTATTTAATTATTATAAAAGAAATACCAAATCGATAGTTTTTGGTTCACGCCAATTCTAAATTAAATTAACACACTTTTTGTAAAAAAATTAAAAATTTCAAAATTTTAATTCAAATTATGGTTAAAATGTATGAATCAAAATAGTGGGTACTGACGCTTTTATACTTCTGTGGGTAACCATATAGAGACACCGAAATAGGAAACCATAGAGAGCACCAAATAGATCAAGTAAGCCCACGTGATATCATTTCGTTGTGATTTAGAAGAAACAACATTTTGAGTTCATGAAGACTGCCTCTCAGTGATTGCGACCCGCAAATTTATATAAATTTAGGATTACTAAATGAATAAAGAGAGAGAAGTGTTTTTAATTTTGATTTATTTCGAATTCGAAAATTTTTCAAAAGATTTTCAAATTTTTTTTAAGTATTTCCAAAAATTTGGTTGAATAAAAATTTCGAAAATAAAATTTTTTGCGAGCGTTTTAGCCAATTTAAAAAAACGGAAAATTTTTTTGAAATTTTCTTCCAACCAAATTTTTTGAAATACTTGGGAAAAATTTTGAAACTAAAATTTCCAAAAAAAAAAATTTCAGAAAAAAACGGTAAAAAACTCTCAGTGACTACATTCATCATCACTAAAATTGATGTATCTTTCATTCAAAAAAAAACTCAGATGTTAAGGCGTGTTAGCGAGTTTGGGAGCCAAAAAACCCCCCTATTTTGGCCAAAAATAGATTTTTCGAACTAAATTATCATTTTTTTGAAAAAATGATTTTTGAACAAAATTAATCATACCAAAAGATGCGCAATAAAATTTTACACAAACCAGTATATGTGGAAAATCAATCCTAAGTGGTCGATTTTTGCCGAAAATCGATTGGTGGACACCCTAGGTATGCGACTCTGATTTGACATTTTCTCGGTGAAATATACTGAAACTAAAAGGTCATGAGAAAAACCGGAAATGCTAGATCTATCTTTAATCTTGCGAAAAATGCATCACAAATTATTTTTGACCATAACACCAATAAGTACAGTATGTTAACAAGAAGACACTTTCAAAACTGCAAAATCTATTTCCTCCCAGATCAAATTAAGCTCCAATTTTCACAGATCACGTAACGGTAGTATGTTAATCTTTAAGGGAGTGGGTGTCGCAAATTTGAGCCTCTTCCATTATATGAGTATGTAGAGATGTATAAACAGCAAGTTTGAAAAATGAGACATTTTGTTATCGAATAAGAGTTAGATTGAATTTCGGAAAATGTCTAAGAGGTATATACTTTGGTACACAAATTATCTACATATTTATAGTGATGTGAATTATAGCTCAATATTAATTTCGGAGCATACGGCAATCAAATTACATCTCAGAGTATTTGTTGTGTCTTTTACTTTTAAGGGAGTACTGTCGCATTTAAAGACTCGGACATGAAATTTCCAGATTAGTTTTTAAATGTTTTTTCTAAAAATATGGACAAAATAGTTGATCCCGATGTCTTTTTATTTTGATTTGTCATAAAAAAAGTATTTCATCGCGATTTGACATATTCAGTGTGATTTTTAACATTTTAAATTTCTGGAATTTGAATCGCGGTTCCAAAAAGACGAGATACAAAAATGCAAATTGTGGAACTGTGGGGTTTTGCGCGTATCCTTAAGGATCGGTAACATACCAGTTTTAGTGTTCTGCCGTCAAAATCCAGGGAGGATAGTATTTCCCCGACGGCACACTCAAAAGGCCAAAAAACAGTTTTTGCTCATGTAAGCGCCGGATAAAAATTTAAGTTAAACGGAACCTTGGGGTTCTGCCCACGTTCTCTGTGGTCAAAAAGAGCATTAAAGTATCTCTATCTTCAAAACTCAGGAGGAGTAGGCTTTTGAAGTGAAATAGTGCCACTTTTGAAAGGTCGTTCCTGATGGTCGGCCAATACGAGGGCCTTCGATTTGTTTTGGTGAAAGCAAGATTAATGTTCAAGTTATCCCCTGAAATACATATGTTCGGGGCTGGTTTTCTCGTACTTCATTGGGCGACGCTGAAAACCCTGTTGTTTGCGCCTTAAAATGCGTCCCAGGACATTCAGCTTGAGTAATAATGTCGAAAATATTTAACAGTCTGAACGTTCAAAGAAAGATGAAAATTTTTTCGCGTTGTTCTCCAAAATGGGCAGTTAAAATTTTTTTTGCAATTTTAAACGCCTAAACATTTTTGAAAATTTGCTCCGTTAGATGTCCTGACTTTCGAGTCTACTTATTTTCGAACTGTGAAAACTTTACTTTTGAAAAATGGTATAATAAACCGAAACCAGTCAAGTAATAAAACACCGTTTAAACTATTACTAATAAGAGATTGATAACTGGTCTAGCGAATTTGGCTTTCATTTATGGCTCTATAATGCCTTCTAGTGGTGATTTGAGCGACTCAGACTTAGCGGACAACACGGGGTCTGTCTCAGGGGACGAAACGGGATTCGAGGTCACACAGTAGTCATGAGTCATCAAAATCAAATATGCCCAAATAAAAAAGATGCTTTAAGTACTTGGGGACCTAAGTTGGGGTGCTTTAATTAAGTGATGCTTAAACTACTTACCAACTATCGGATTAGTCAGTCTTTGTGATATCTGGTATCGAGATAATTTGACTTTTTGCGTACAATTTTCCAGAGTTTTAAACGTTCTGGGACGATGAGAAAACATATCAAAAATGTGTTCGGTAATTTTTTGGCAGAGATGTATTTTTAAGGGATTGAAAATCACTAAATCAGGGAATGGACTAGGCAATGAGATCTCAAGCAATTTGACTGTCTAAAAGATATCCAGTCCATTATCCTTTTAACGTATTTATATATAATTTAGGGTAGCTTTTGACCTGCACATCATTTTTGAGTCATATTTATTGTACTTGAAAATATTAAAGTCCCAAAATAAAATTTGCGGATTTTCTGCCCGGTAGTTTCCACGAAAAATTAGGATTCTTCGTAATAAATTTGCCGAGAATTTTATTTGTAGCGCTTCAAAGCCATAACCCTCCTAACGAACATTCTCGGAAAATTGATCACGAAATAATCCTAATGCTTTGTAGAACTACCGGACAGACAATCTGCAAATTTATTTAAAAAATGGACCTAAATAACTATTAATTGTTAAAGAGAATTATGTACAGATAAATTAATTTTATCGGAACAACAATCTCGAGTTACATAGAGGGAACGATGAATGATTGGGAAAGTACATTTTTAGGCGCGCGCTCATGGGCTACTTATATATATAAATCTAGCCAACTTAACTTGGTTTTCCCGAAGAAAATTAACATACTGTTAAACATTTTCGCATTCTTGTGCCATAGTTATATGTATAATCTATTGTAATAACTAATATCAGATATAGTTATATCCTTTATCACTTTTTGGTTAGTTTTCAAATCACGGTTTTGGAAATGATTATACAATCGAAAGCTTACCAATAAATAGTTTTTACTAGACATCGCTCAATGAGCATTGCTCAATATTATATCGAAAAAACAAGAATGATATTCATATTTCACGACCTGGTTAGTTTTAGGTCATTTAAGAACAAAAAATGAAAAAATTTGAGACTCTTTTTTGGACTCGTTTTTTTACATATCTGAACAGTTCGACAAATTGTATGAAGCAACTTCATTGAAGCTGGTTCTGGGCACAAATCCCAGGAAATTGTACCTAGCCATAGTGCCTTGCATGCATGAAAAAGATCCATCATTGGAAAATAGAGTTAGAAATATATTCAAAAACGTTTCTTCTCTATTTGAATAGCCAAATATCTAACCACTCAGAGTCACAATTTCAATCTTTGATTCTGACGGTCCGGAAAAACGCAATCAGGGTCTTTATTTATAGTAACAGTGAGTTTGGATAGCTGCGTTTTGAATAGATATTTAATTGCTGTAAGATACTGACGGAGCCTTCAAGGAATGTTATCAGGCGAAAATGCCATGTCGTCACATCATGCCCAAAAATTATCTTTTTTCAATGGAAAATTCCATATTAAATATTGCAGGTACCGTTCCGAATCTGAGATGAAGTCAACCAAAATGTGTGGTCTACAAGGCACTGAGGTATATTAATTTCATTTTCTAATAACTTTTTAAATTCTCAATAAAATTTTCGAAACTTGAGCAAAATCACCCCAGTCCAATTTCATTTAAAAAAATATGTGTGTTTATTTCTTTGTGAAATTCGGTGCACATCATGAAAAGCATCATATAAATGCCTAGGTTGTGAACTTTCTTTTTTTTTAACTGTGACCCATGTCATGTTGAAGGAAATCTCCCAAATGAAAAAAAATATTTTTATATTATGTTATTGATGATGATCCGTTACGTAACCCGTTACATAAAAAGATTGTTTTCTCATTTAGGAGATTTGCTTCAAACATGTAATGGGTCACAATTAAAATAAATTCAAGTTCACAACCTCCGCATTTATATCATGGTTTGCAGCGAATTTAACAAACGAAGAAACAACATATTTTTTATTGAATCAATGGTTCAGCAATGAGTCCAAATATTAAATTACAAATATTTAAAAAATTCTGATCATAAATATTTCGGATAAGTATTTAGCGCTACTACATTCAGACTGGATTATCCAGTATATATTCAAGGTATTCGTATTATTTACTATTCTTTATCGACGATTTAAACGATTCTGATACTGAGATGACAGTTTTGCCGATTGCGACATATTCAGCTTCAGCTTTTTAGTTCGTACATAGGGTGGCGCGATCGTGAGCAACTGAGTCAAACGCAAAAATGTATGAATTCTTTTTGAAATTTTCGGTTATTCTCTGATTGGCCGAAAAAAAAATTGTAGTATATGCTGTTTTGACAACGGAATCGTATAGTTCGCAAAATTTCCGATCAAGGTTCATAATTCGGAATTGCAAAATTTTGACTTGAAACATATTTTTCAAGCCCTTGAAAACGTTGAAAAACGCCAAAAATACAGTTTTTCAAAATAACTTTCAGTTTAACAGTGTTACGCAAATTCCTCTTGAGGTTTTTTTCAATATATCAAGTGTTATTCATCAAAAAAAATTTTGACAAAAACGGGATGGGAAAGTAGTTATTATTAAGATTGAAAATTGAATGTTTCATTTTTTGAACTTTTCTCACGTTTTAAGGCATGAGCTAATAATCTAGAAAAATAAAATGAAAATTACACGTCAGACCTTGATAGTATGGTAAGTCGTAATTTAAAAAAATGTAATACCTGTATGACACCGTGAAGAGCTCGTATTGCATTAATCATAGGGCTCCTAAGCAAAAATAGCTACGTAATAAAAGGGTCCGATGAATCTTAAAATCATAAGACCTAGGGTAGCTTTTGACACTTAAATATTTGGTTCACAAATTTTTTTGCTCCGACCACGCGGTGGCGCTGTTTTAAAGTGCTCCAAAAACCGAGTTTTGAGACTTTTCAAAATTAAGGAAGTTGCATATCAGAATTTTTCACTTTCAGTATTTTTTCTGATTCAGAGAATATTCTGCTCCAGATTGACATCTGAAATTTAATGTACGAATATTTTCACGCGGTGTAGAACCGGAAATGGAGGTGCCCAAAAAGTCAAATTATGTCAAATCAATTGATTTGAGATATATGCAAAAGAGCACATTCATCGACTTTGTGAAAACCGTATTAGCACTATGGGTCTCAGATAACCACAGTGGCGCTAGAGGCGATTACATGATTTGGTGGTGGAAACAGCAACACGGTATTTAGCATTTACAGAAGCTCATTATCAACGAAGTAAATGAAAGAAACCATTAGATAAGAAATTTTTGAGATTCATTTTAATATATTTATTCAAAAAAATCATCAAAATTTTGCCGATCGCTGATTGGTTGAATAATAAAAAAGGTCGAAAGTCACTTTTGACTCCGGAAGTGAAACTGCTGATTAATTAGATCAGAAAACATTTTCTACTTTTTTCACATCGAAATGGTGGTTAGGGAAATCATAATAACGAAAATTCTCAATTTCAGCATAACAATACTTTTTATTAAGAATTTGAGGAGCATGTCAATATGAAAAATAATGAAAGTCACCATTAGATAGGAATTTTCTGAAGGATTATTTTTATTTATTTTTCAGAAAAAATTTTCAAAATTTTGGCCAATCGCTGATTGCTTGAAAAATAAAATGCTCAAAAGTCTCTTTGACCGCGGAATGAAACCGCATGATTAAATAAGACTAGAAAACAGATTTTTAAATTTGTTACAAATCAAGAAAATTGTTACAATCACGAAAATTGTCAATTTAAGGGGGTATGCGTAGGGTGTCCATCATTAATATCGACTTATAGAAATAGTGAGTGATTGTTCTGCAATTTCTGGAGGTTAATAATATATGTGAAATAGAAAAAAAAAATTATGAAATTTTTTTAGGTCATCACGTGATCAAAATAAAGCGATTTTTCAGTATTTAATTATTTAAAAGAAATACCAAATCGATAGTTTTTGGTTCACGCCACAATTCTAAATTAATTACACACTTTTTGTAAAAAAAATTAAAAATTTCAAAATTTTAATTCAAATTATGGTTAAAATGTATGAATCAAAATAGTGCTACTGACGCTTTATACTTCTGTGGGTAACTATAGAGACACCGAAATAGGAAACCATAGAGAGACACCCAATAGATCAAAGTAAGCCCACGTGATATCATTCGTTGTGATTTAGAAGAACCAACATTTTGAGTTCATGAGACTGCCTCTCAGTGATTGCGACCCGCAATTTATATAAATTTAGGATACTAAATGAATAAAGAGAGAAAGTGTTTTTAATTTTGATTTATCGAATTCGAAAATTTTTCAAAAGATTTTCAAATTTTTTAAGTATTCTCAAAAATTTGGTTAATAAAAATTTCGAAAATAATAATTTTTTTGCGAGCGTTTTAGCCATTTTAAAAAACGGAAATTTTTTTGAAATTTTCTTCCAACCAAATTTTTGAAATACTTGGGAAATTTGAACCAAAATTTCCAAAAAAAAAAATTTCAGAAAAAAAAACGGTAAAAAACTCTCAGTGACTACATTCATCATCACTAAAATATTGTATCTTTCATTCAAAAAAAAACTCAGATGTTAAGGCGTGTTTAGCGAGTTTGGGAGCCAAAAACCCCCTATTTGGCCAAAAATACGATTTTTCGAACTAAATTTCATTTTTTTGAAAAAATTGATTTTTGAACAAAATTAATCATACCAAAAGATGCGCAATAAAATTAACACAAACAGTATATGTGGAAAATCAATCCTAAGTGGTCGATTTTTGCCGAAAATCGATTGGTGGACACCCTAGGTATGCGACTCTGAGTTGACATTTTCTCGGTGAAATATACTGAAACTAAAAGGAATGAGAAAACCGGAAATGCTAGATCTAATCTTTATCTTGCGAAAAATGCATCACAAATTATTTTGACCATAACACCAATAAGTACAGTATGTTAACAAGAAGACACTTTCAAAACTGCAAAATCTATTTCCTCCCAGACAAATTAAGCTCCAATTTTCACCAGATCACGTAACGGTAGTATGTTAATCTTTAAGGAGTGGGTGTCGCAAATTTGAGGCCTCTTCCAAGGTCATTTCCCGTCAAACTAGCGAAGGTGAATTCCAAAAACATTTGTAACTAACAGAACCAACCTTCGCGGTAATTTCAAACTTAATAATAATCTGATACAATTCCACCTACTTTTAAAAAGACACGCAGTTAGTGCCTACCCCTTCAATTTTCATCATTTTATTATTTTTTTGTGTCAGGCTTCGGGGAAGCCTTACGAATAATGCAAAAGCACTTTGGTTTCAAAATCTGCTTTCGGCGGACAAAAACGCAAAAAACCAAAAATTAAATTTTGAAATGATCAGTTTGAGAGGCTCAGGCAACTATCTCCTCCACCAGTTTGAGAGATATAGTTTCGACTTATAGTGCATCTGAAAGCAGAAGACTTGTTCAACAATAAACTTAAGAGTTTTTTTCGAAATTTTGCTTCGGCGTCTCTTGTGGGCCATGTCAATTTTTCATTTTTAGCCAAATTGTTTTGAAGTGGTCAGTTTGGGAGGCTCAGGCAAAAGCTATTTCCTCACCAGTTTGAGAGATACAGTTACGACTCATACTGCATCTGAAAGCAGAAGACTTGTTCAACAAAACTAAAGAGTTTTTTTTGACATTTGCTTTGGCGTCTCTTGGGGGCCATGGCAACTTTTCATTTGGAGCTAAATTTTTGACAAATTAGAAACCAGAAAAATGCTTCAAAATAATTTTCCGGTAATACAAACACTTTAAGGATTTTGGTGCAATTTTTAACTCGGTAGCGTCAAAAGAAAACAAATGAGCGCACTTTCAATTTAAATATAAATAAATCAATAATTTTTGTTTTCGTTTTTTGCGGTTTTGGGCGCCGAAAGCAAAATTTTAAAACAAAAGCAATTTTGCATTATTTTGTTAGGCTTTCCGGAGCCTCAGCAAAAAAATATAATGAAAAATGATGAAAATTGAAGAAGTAGGTACAAACGGCGTGTCTTTTTAAGAGGTTTTTTAAAAGCGTAGGTGTCGGCGTAGGTGGGATTGTACAGATTACTGTTAAATTAAATTACCGCGAAGGTTGGTTCTGTTAGTACAAATGTTTTTGGAATATCACCTTGCTAGTTTGACGGGAAATGACCTTGGAAGAGGCTCAAATTTGCGACACCCACTCCCTTAAAACGAGTTTTTTTTGATCAAGCGACTTAACAATTTTAGAACGCCAAATAACCGACGATTTTTCACAATTTCAGACTTTAAAATCTCCTCCGAGGATATATTTGCAAAATGGCTCAAATTTTGATCAAGTATTCTCAAGAACATTTTTAAGAGATAGAGACACGTTTGAATACCCGCCGTGGTTTAAAAAGGGGATGTTTTAATAAATTTTGTTAGAAAATAAGCCCAAAGGGGGATTTTAAATTTTTAATCTAATTTTGTTAAAAAATAAGCCTCAAATCGGCCGAAGGCCGATTAAATCGGATTTTACGTTTTTAATTTATTATTGTTGAGTAATGAGCAGGAAAAATCGCCAAATTTTCAGGAAAGTTTTCAAATTATTCATAAATTTTTGAATTTCATATAAAAAGTTTAAAAATTAAGTTTAATTTTTGAAAAAATTATCTTATTTTGAAAGAAAATGTACAAATTCTATAGAAAATTTAATAATTTTTCCAAAATTTTAAACCTTTGTTTAAAATTTAAGATTTTTTTTAAATTGGTAAATTTTTTGAATTCGAAAACTTTCTTCGAATTTAAAACTTTTCGGAAAATTTTTTTCTATTAATTTCAATTTTCTATAGGGGCTGGCATAAGTCCGGCAGATTGGTTCATTTTTTAGAGCAATATATGAAAGAAAAAAATATGCGGAAATTTTATTTTTTATCTGCAATAAAAATGTACATTCTTCCAAACATTTTTATTTTTAAACATAACTAAGTATATTTAAAAATATAAAAAAACAACTTTCACTGTACATTCATTGCCAACTAAACCTGACTATAAAATTATCTATTAAGCCGATATGAATAAACTTTTGACATTTTCGTGTGAACTGCGCTAAAAGTAGCTCTAAAATTCTGCACATTCAAAAATTTCGTAAATATCAAATTTTTTCTTTCATGTTAAAGGGTAAAAATGTCGAAAATTATAGAAAAACAACTTTTTTGGAGATAAAAATCAATTTCATCATCAATTTCCTACAATTTTGTACCTAGTGTCTGACTGTGAGTAAATGGATTCATTAAAAAAAGTTAAAACTTTTTCTAGACTCACAGTAAATACTCACAGTGAAATTGAGCAACGCAGAGAAATGGAAAAACGAGCCAATCAAATGGCGCGCCATTGCGTGGGAGGCATAAATTAATTCTCCCTTACTCTTCATCAATGGAAGAGGCTTCTTATTGGCCGATTAATATTGTCGAATAGTGATCCGCTCCCTTCATTTTAATCCGGAGAAATTTCCCTTGTTGGTCAGACAACTTGGTCTCGAACAATTATATTCCATACTGTATCCTCGGAGGAGATTTTGAAGTCTGAAGTTGTGAAAAATCGTCGGTTATTCGGCGTTCTAGAATTGTTCAGTCGCTTGATCAAAAAAAAAGCTTGTTTTAAAAGATTGACATCTACCGTTACGTGATCTGTGAAAATTGGAGCTCAATTTGATATACCGCGGTATAAGACACTATCAAAACTGCAAAATATATCTCCTCCCAGACGGTATACCGTCTGGGAGGAGATATATTTTGCAGTTTTGATAGTGTCTTCTTGTTAACATATTGTACTTATTGGTGTCATGGTCAAAAATAATTTCTGATGCATTTTTTCGCAAGATTTAAGATAGATCTAGCATTTCCGGTTTTTCTCATGACCTCTTAGTTTTCAGTATATTTCACCGAGAAAATGTCAAATCAGAGTCGCACCCCCGCTTAAATTGACAATTTCCGTCAACCATTTTCTGATTTGTAACAAAATTAAAAAATTTGTTTTTTAGTCTTATTTAATTATGCGGTTTCATTTTTCAACCAATCAGCAATTGCCGAAATTTTGAAAATTTTTCTGAAAAAATAGATTGAAATAAACTTCCAAAAAATTGCCTATCTAATGGTGATCTCATTTATTTCTCATATTGACATGTTCCTCAAATTCTTAATAAATATTATAAAAAGTATTATAAATATTAAAAATATAATTAAAAAGTTTTGTTTCTGCTAAAATAGACAATTTTCGTTTTTTTTTGATTACCCTTCATAACCAGTTTCCGATTTGTAAAAATTGTAAAAATATGTTTTCTGGTCTAATTTAATCATGCGGTTTCATTTCCGGGGTCAAAAATGACTTTCGAGCATTTTTATTTTTCAACTTATCAGCGATCGGCAAAATTTTGAAAATTTTTCTGAAAAAATGAATTTAAATGAATCTTCAAAAAATTTCCTATCTAATGGTTACTTTCATTTATTTCTTATAATGAGCTTTTCTGTAAATGCTAAATACCGTGTTGCTGTTTACATCACCAAATCATGCAATCGCCTCTAGCGCCACCTGTGGTTATCTGACCTCCATAGTTGCTCATACGGTTTACACAAAGTCGATGATTGCGCATCTTTTGCATATCTTAAATCAGTGATTTGACATAATTTGACTTTTTGGGCACCTCCATTTCCGGTTCTACACCGCGTGGAAATTTTCGTACATTAGATGTCAGATCTGGAAGAGAATTTTTTTTGCAACCGAAAAAAATACATAAAAAAAATCCGATATGCAATTGCCTTACTTTTGAAAGGATAACTTTGACCGCCCAAAACAGCGCCACCAAAACATTAATTCAGCAAAAATTTTTGCGGTCAATAATCATACTATGACCTCACTTTTCAGACTCATAGGACCTTTTTATCGGGTAGCTGATTTTTTGCTTGGAAGCCCTATACATAGGGAGCGCTCCCTACCTATACATGATTCGGTATCTCGTGACTGCCTTTAAGTCAATTAAAACTCAAAGTTAGACCTTGTAATTCTTGATAAACCTTACAAAATATCTTTCACGTCAAAAAATAATAAAAATGTACATCCAGAGTCGTTATTTTTCAAAAAACAGCGTTTTAGACACCTAGGAGTTAAAGCCTTTGGTTTTCCACGCGTTACAAATAATTTTTGAGAGCTCATTAGTTGTCTTAATATATAAAGTTCATGTCATTCATAAAAATTCTGCCAAAAATTTCATAAAAGTCTCAAATTTGGATCAAAGTCTATTTTTATGAAAAAAAGGACAATTTCGATACTCTTAAAAAAAACTTTGGCCTTTCCGCACGGTTGAAGGTTGATTTTTGGCACCATTAACCATGAAATTGATAAAGATTTATCAAAAAAAAATATTTTTTACAAAAAAGCCTTATAAAAATCAAGAATATAAGCTCAAAGTTATATTTTTCGCAGAAAAAGTTCAATTTCAATATTTCAGAAAAAAAAAATTTGTCCTTCCCATCCTGAAAATTAGCTCAAAGATTTTAATCAGACGTAGAAATGTTGTAGGTTTATTGTGTAAATATGAATACTGCGTAACATCTCCAAAACGTTGAGAATTCACATTAAAATTCAATATTTTTTTAAAAAAGGAGTTTTGGACACCTAGGAGTTAAAATGAGAAAAAGTCCATGTGGAATTTTTTTTCCCTGGATCGATTACTTCACCTCCGGGCATTTTTAAGATGATCTGAGAACTTTCATTTTTTGACTTGGCTGAATCGCGGCTACTCTATTCGTACACGTCTTTAAATGTGTTATCTTGATTTAGAAGTTGAACCGTATTTAAGACGATATTCACAGTATTTCTAAAAATTTCCAAAAATATTTTTATAAAATAACATTTTACGAATAAAGTGCCTCGGCAAGGTATTGTTATTTTCTGATGAAATTTCGATCTTTTTGATCTTACTAACTCAAAATCTACGTGTTGAAAAGTCAAAGCCAAATTTTTCTTGTTAATTTTTTTCTTCAAAAATGTACTTTATGTTTTCCCTTTTACCCCAGGTACCCCGGGTACAATACAAAATCGATAATAAAAAAATGACATTGGGCGAGGTCTTCATGGACCAAGAATTAACATTTGTTAGAATTATCACTTTTCTTGTTAGATAATCGAATAATTATAAGCCGATGTTCTTAAGCATACATGAGCACTCTGAGCAGTTTTGGTGCTGAATGAGAAACAAAAACAGTTGTTGAACACTTGTAAAATCACCAAAATGTTTTTTGAAAAAGTAATTTTAAAATTTTTATTTCGAAAAAGACTCTCCTCAAAGCATAAAATAGGCCAAAGTTATTATTTTTGCCTATTTAATATTTCATCAAGTAAGTAAAACGGTTTAATATAATGTAGAACAATTTTGCTATCTAATTTGGCTTCAAAATACCGCTGATTGGCCGATTTGCCTACGAAAAACCTAACGCAGATGAGTAGTGTATAATACACTGTATTAAATGCAAAGATCCGCGGCTGTTGAAAATGCGGCGTGGGATTAAAAATACAATTGAAGGGTTTTTTGCTTTTTATCGATCATTTAATGCTTTATTTTTTTCAGATTTCAAATTTAAAAAATAACTTCCCTATTGGGTCCCAATTCCTGTGTCTTTTGATCGACATGTCAAGACATCTTGCGGTAGATAATATACAGATAGTTAAGTAGATAGTCACGTAATAATCTCACATTGCGTATCATTTCATGCGACTTAGTCGCAGCGGCTTTTTAGAAAGCGATAAAATCTATGTTTAGACATAATCAGAAAATTTCGATGAGTACTTATTTTCCAGCAGATAACTGAAAATGCTTAAATAATAAAATATATGGATTTAGTTAGGTCGACTAAATTAATGCGGATATTAGAATAACTTGTATATATTCACCTTTCGCACTAAAGAACGCTGATAAAATAACTCTCACACCGAGATATGGTCATCCATGCGTTTTCGCGGTAGCATTATCAGATACCAAAAACTAACCTGCTCAAATTAAAATAATTCAATTATGAGAACTGCAAAAATTAACCAAATGTTACTTGATAGAACCAAAACCTTTTAATTTTTTTTTGTTGTTTACATTTTTAAATATTTTAAACCAACGGTAAATTTCAGAAAATAAATCTCTAGCTTTAAATTCGATCGAATTACATTCTTGGAGAACTAATTAGGATCGTAGGGTTTGCAATTTCAGGCCAGTGAATATGAGTCATTTTTGTTCCTCTTTCATGCGTAGGTTTTATCAAAAGGTTTATAAAGAGGAAGAAAACTAACGCAAAATCGTTGCTTTTTCTTAGCCTGCAAACTCTGCATTCAATTCTTTTTCTTAATAATTCAAAAACGATATACTTCACAATTATTTAAATGGAAAAAGTAGATCACGTGACCAGAATCTGAAAAGAGTATATAAGGACTAAACAGCCAAGTGAGGGTCTTATCTCAACTAATAAACGATGTGTGCGATTTCAAAAGACGTATCAGGCAGGATTATCTGAAAATTAAATACCAAAGAATATTTTCCGATGAAATTTTACGGATGACAAATTCTTCTATTTTTAGTCATTAGAAACTTCAAATAAATTCTTAAAATCATAACAATCACTTATTTGATTTAATTATTTTACTGACTGTACCCTTATCGCACACATCAGCTCGACGAAAAATCGTTCGGATAAGGGTAAAACGTTCGAATAAGGCAGGCTTGTAAAAGGAAAGGGGAAGGGAACGTTCCCCTCTTCCCTTCCCCGGGAAGGGAAGGGAAGGGAACCAACCTCAAGGGGAAGAAGGGGAAGGAAAAATTCAGGGGGATCCCCTATATTCCCCTAAAAAAATTAGAAAAAAATGAAAGTTTTTAACTTTAAAAATTGATTTTTCGTGGTACAAAATCCGGCTGTTGATTGGTCAGAATTACAGTTTTTGTCTATCCAATTATAATCATTTCACTGAAAATTTTTCATAATTGAGCAATAGATAGGGATAGAAAATCCAGGGATAGCTTCATCCCCAATGAGTGGTTTTATCTCCTTTTTCATCCCTTTTTATCCCCTAGCCATCCCCTTTTCTATCCCTTTTTTTGAAAAAANCCTTCGGCCGATTTGGGGCTCATTTTTCAACAAAATTAAATATAAAATCCCGCTTTATCGGCTTTCCGCCGATTTGAGGCTCATTTTTCGAAACAATTAAATTAAAATATACATCCCCTTTTATCGGCCTTCGGCCGATTTGAGGCTCATTTTTCAAAACAATTAAATTTAAATATACATCCCCTTTTATCGGCCTTCGGCCGATTTGAGGCTCATTTTTCAAAAAAAATTTATTGAAATATACACCCCCTTTTATCGGCCTTCGGCCAATTTGAGGCTCATTTTTCAACATAATGAAATTAAAATATACAACCCCCTTTTA
The DNA here is from genome assembly GCA_004367855.1 of Oikopleura vanhoeffeni. Taxonomy (NCBI): domain Eukaryota; kingdom Metazoa; phylum Chordata; class Appendicularia; order Copelata; family Oikopleuridae; genus Oikopleura; species Oikopleura vanhoeffeni. The sequence continues at coordinate 303,534 of SCLH01000936.1, read as the reverse complement.
TCGGCCTTCGGCCAATTTGAGGCTCATTTATCAACAAAATTAAATAAAAAATATAAAATCCCGCTTTATCGGCCTTCGGCCGATTTGGATCTCATTTTTCAACAAAATGGAATACAAAATAAAATATCACCATTTATCGGCCTTCGGGAGTGATGATTCATCGAAAATACCGCTAAATTTTCTCTACATTATTTTACCCTCGAATATACTCCTAAGTATTATATAAATAAATCAACACAGTTTTTAATTTACTTCCGGTCAAACCGGAAGGGATGAGTCATCGAAAATACCGCCAAATTTTTACTACATTATTTTACCTTCAAATATACTCCTTAGTATTATATAAATTAATAAACAAAGTTTTTACTTCCGGTCAAACCGGAAGTGATGAGTCATCGAAAATACGGCCAATTTTTTTGACAATATTTCACTCTCAAATATACCCTCTATTTGAGGGGAAGGGAAGGGAACGATCCCCTTTCCCTTCCCTTNTAGAGCAAATATATGAAAAGAAAAAAATATGCGGAAATTTATTTTTTATCTGCAATTAAAAAATGTACATTCTCCACATTTGATTTTTTAAACATAACTAAGTATATTTTAAAAATATAAAAACAACTTTCACTGTACATGCATTGCCAACTAAACCACTGACTAATTAAAATTATCTGATTAGCCGATATGAAATAATTTTGATATATATACGAGATGACTTGCGCTAAAGTAGCTCAAAAAATTCTGACATTCAAAAATTTCGTAAATATATATATATATATATATATGGTTAAAGAGGTTAAAAATGTCGGAAAATTATAGAAAAACAGACTTCATTTTGGAGATAAAAATCAATTTCATCATCAATTTCCTACAATTTTGATCCTAGTGTCTGAATGTGAAGTAAATGGATTCATTAAAAAAAGGTTAACTTTTCTAACTACAGTAAATATCACAGTTGAAATTGGAGCAACGCAGAGAAATGGAAAACGAGCCAATCAAATGGCGACGCCTGGTGGGAGAGCATAAATTAATTCTCCTTCTCTTGCATCAAATGGAAAGAGGGCTTCTTATTGGCCGATTAATATTGTCGAATAGTGATTTCCGCTCCCTTCATTATTTATCCGGAGAAGATTCCCTTGTTGGTCAGACAACTGGGATCTCGAACAATTATATTCCATTACTGTATTCCTCGGAGAGATTTTTGAGTCTGAAGTTGTGAAATTTCGATCGTTATTCGGCGTTCTAGAATGTTCAGTCGCTATTTGCAGATAAAAAAAAGTGTTTAAAGATTGCGTACAGTACGTGATCTGTGAATTGGAGCTCAATTTGGGATTTATACCGCCGGTATAAGACACTATCCAAACTGCAAATATATCTCCTCCCAGACGGTATACGTCTGGGAGGAGATAATATTTTGCAGTTTGTGTGTCTTCTTGTAACATATTGTACTTATTGGTGTCAGTGGTCAAAAATTAATTTCTGAATTGCATTTTTTTCGCAGATTTAGATAGATCTAGCATTGCAGAAGTTTTTCTCATGACCTCTTAGTTTTCAGTATATTACGAGGAAATGTCAAATCAGAGTCGCACCCCCGCTTTAATGACAATTTCGTACCATTATTCTGATTTGTAACAAAAGTAAAAAATTTGTTTTTTAGTTTATTTTAATTTGCGGTGGCATTTTTCAACCAATCAGCAATTGGCCGAAATGGTGAAAATTTTTCTGAAAAAATAGATTGAAATTAAACTTCCAAAAAATTGCCTTATCTAATGGTGATCTCATTTATTTCATCATTATTGACATGTTCTCAAATTCTTAATAATATATTATTAAAAAGTATTATAAAATATGTAAAAATATAATTAAAAAGTTTTGTTTCTGCTAAAATAGACAATTTTCGTTTTTTTGATTACCCTTCATAACCATTTTCCGATTTGTAAAAATGTAAAAAATATGTTTTCTCGGTTTAATTAATCATGCGGTTTCATTTTCCGGGGTCAAAAAATGACATTTCGAGCATTTTTATTTTTCAACTTATCAGCGATCGGCAATTTTTGAAAAATTTTTCTTGAAAACTGAATTTAAATGAATCTTCAAAAAATTTCCATATCTAATGCGTTATTCATTTATTTCTTATAATGAGCTTTTCTGTAAATGCTAAATACCGTGGTGCTGTTTACATCACAAATCATGCAAATCGCCTCTAGCGCCACTGTGGTTATACTGACCTCCCATAGTTGCTCATACGGTTTAACACAAACTCGTGATTGCGCATCTTTGCATAATCTTAATCAGTGTTGACATTATATTTGACTTTTTGGGCACCTCATTTCCGGTTCTACACCGCGTGGAAATTTTCGTACATTAGATGTCAGATCTGGAAGAGAAATTTTTTTTGCACCGGAAAAAATACAATAAAAAAATCCGATATTGCAATTGCCTTAACTTTTGAAAGGAAACTTTGACGCCCAACAGCCCACCTCAAAACATTAATTCAGCAAAAATTATTTGCGGGTCAAATAATACATACTATGACCTCACTTTCAGACTCATAGGACCTTCTTTATCGGGTAGCTGATTTTTTGCTTGGAAGCCCTATAACATAGGGAGCGCTCCCTACGTATACATGATTCGGTATCTCCGTGACTGCCCTTTAGTCATTTAAACTCAAAGGTTAGACCTATGTAATTCTTGATAAACCTTACAAATAATCTTTCACGTCAAAAAATAATAAAAATTAACATCCAAGAGTCGTTTATTTTTCAAAAAACAGCGTTTTAGACACTAAGGAGCTTAAAGCCTATTGGTTTTTCCACGCGTTACAAATAATTTTTGAGAGCTCATTAGTTGTCTTGAATATATAAAGTTCTGTCATTCATTAAAAATTCTTGCAAAAATTTCATAAAAGTCTCAAATTTGGATCAAAGTCTATTTTTATGAAAAAGGACAAAATATACGAACTAAACTTAAAAAAAAAACTTTGGCCTTTCCGCACGGCATTTTTAATTGAAGGTGTTTTTGGCACCTTAGACCATGAAATTGAATAAAGATTTATCAAAAAAAAAATATGTTTTACAAAAAAGCCTTTATAAAAATCAAGGAATATAAGCTCAAAGTTATATTTTCGACCAGAAAAAGTTCAATTTCAATATTTCAGAAAAAAAAATATTGTCTTCCCAATCCATGAAAATTTAGCTCAAAGATTTAATCAGACGTAGAAAGTTGTGAGGATTTATTGTGCTAAATATGATATGACGTTAACAATCTACCAAAACGTTGAGAATTCACAATTATAAAATATCAATATTTTTTTAAAAAAGAGTTTTGGACACCTAGAAGTTAAATGAGAAAAGTCCATGTGGAATATTTTTTTCCCTGGATCGATTAACTTCACCTCCGGGCATTTTTAAGAGATCTGAGAACTTTTCATTGTTTTGACTTGGCTGAATCGCGGCCTACTCTGATCTACACGTCTTAAATGTGTTATCTTGATTTGGAAGTTGAACCGATTTAAGACGTATTACAGTATTTCTAAAAATTTCCAAAATATTTTAGAAATAAACAGTTTTACGAATAAAGTGCCTCGCAAGGTTTATTGTTATTTTATATGAAATTATCGATTCTTGTTTGATCTTATAACCAAAATCTTACGTGTTGAAAGTCAAGCCAAATTTTTCTTGTTAATTTTTTTCTTCAAAAATGTCTTTATGTTTCTCTTTACCCCGTTACCAATACAAATCGATAATTAAAAAAATGCATTGGGCAGAGTTTCATGGACCGATTAACATTTGTGTTAGAATTATCACTTTCTGGTTAGATATCGGATAATTATAAGCCGATGTTCTTAAGGCATACATAGCCTACTGAAGCAGTTTTGGTTGCTGATGAGGAAACAAAAACAGTTAGTTGAACACTGTGTAAAATCACCAAAATGTGTTTGAAAGTTAATTTAAAATTTTATATTTTCGAAAAAAGACTCTCCTCAAAGCAATTAAATAGGCCAAGTTAATTATTTTGCACTATTTAATATTTCAGTTCAAGTAAGTAACGGTTTAATAGAATGTAGACAATTTTGCTATCTAATTTGCGCTTTCAAAATTACGATGATTGGCCGATTTGCCTACGAAAAACCTAACGCGATGAGTAGTGTATAGTTACACTGTATTTAATGCAAGATCGCGGCTGTTTGAAAATGCGCGTGGGATTAAAAAATACATTGAGGGTTATTTTGCTTTTTATCGATCATCTTAATGCTTTATTTTTTTCAGATTTCAAATTTAAAAATAACATTCCCTATTGCGGGCCCAATTCCTGTATGTGTTTTTGATCGACATGTCAAGAATCTTGCGGTAGTAATATACAGATAGTTAAGTAGATAGTCAACGTAATAATCTCACATTGCGTATCATTTCATGCGACTAGTGTCGCAGGGCTTTGTAGAAAAGCGATAAATCTTGTTTAGAATAATTCAGAAAATTTCGATGAGTACTTATTTTCCAGCAAGATAACTGAAAATGCTTAAATATAAAAGTGAGTATGGAAGTTTAGTTAGGTCGACTAAAATTAAGATGCGTGATAGTTAGAAGAATTGTATATATTCCACCTTCGCACTAGAAGAACGCTGATAAAATAACTTCTTCACACACGAGATATGGTCATCACATGCGTTTCCGCCGGTAGCATTATGCAGATACCAAAAACTACCTGACTCAAAATTATAAAATAATATCAATTAATTGAGAACTGCCAAAAATAACCAAATGTTACTTGATAGAACCAAAACCTATTTAATTTTTTTTGTTGTTTTACATTTATTAAATATTTTAAACCAACGGAAATTTCAGAAAATAATCTCTAGCTTTAAATTCGATCGAGATTACATTTCATGGCAGAACTATTAGAGATCGTAGGTTTAGCATTCACGCGGCCAGGTGAATATGATCATTTTTGTTCCTCTTTCGATGCGTAGGTATTTAGTCAAAAGGTTTATAAAGAGAAAAACTAACGGCAAATCGTTGCTTATTTCTTAGCATTGCAAACTCTGCATTAATTCTTTTTTCTTTAATAATTCAAAAAACGATATACTTCACAATATTTAAATGGAAAAAGTAGAATCACGTGACCAGATCTGAAAAGGTTATATTAGCGACATAAACAGCCAAGTAGAGGGTACTTATTCTCAACTAAATTAAACGATGTGTGCGAATTTCAAAAGACATCAGGCAGGATTTCTTGAAATTAAAGACCAAAGAATATTTTCCGTGGAAATTTTACGGGGATACAATCTTCTTTTTTAGTCATTAGAAACATTCAAATAAAATTCTTTAAAATCATAAACAATCACTTATTTGATTTAATTATTTTACTTGACTGTACCCTTATCGCCACAATATTCAGTCGACGAAAAATCGTTCGGATAAGGATAAACGTTCGAACGTTCCCCTCATTCCCTTCCCGGGAAGGGAAGGAAGGGAACCAACCTCAGGGAAGGAAGGGAAGAGAAAATTCAGGGAATCCCCTATAGTTCCCACTTAAAAAATTAGAAAAAATGAAGTTTGTTAACTTTTAAATGATTTTCGTTAGGTACAAAATCGGCTTTGATTGGTCAGAATTACAGGGTTTTGTCTATCCATCTAATCATTTCACTGAAAATTTTTCAAATTGAGCAATTAGTAGGATAGAAAATCAGGATAGCTTCTCCCAATGAGTGGTATTTATCTCTTGTATATTCAATCCATTTTTTCCCCTAAGCCAGCCCCTTGTCTAATCCCTTGTTATTGAAAAAAACAGCAACATTTTGTAATAATTTTTAAAACGTTTTTTGGCAGAAAGAAAATATAAAAGGCTGAAAAATTTTAAGAGGAACCGGCACCAAATAGCCTCAGGAGGCCACAAAAGAATTTCCTGCACTCATCTATCATAAAAAAAAATTGTCAGATATATTTCTCAAAAATATTTCGGGTTCTTCTCAGCCGAGATTGAGCGCATCATTTTTCAACACAAAATGGAATAAAAAAGATTAATATCCACCTTTATCGCCCTCGGACCGCATTTGGGCTCAATTTTTTCAACAAAAATTAAATATAAAATAGTACAATCCGCTATATTACGGCCATTCGGCGAATTGGGGCTTAATTTTCAAACAATATTAAATTTAAATATACAATCCTACTATTCATCGGCCGTTTGGCGATTTTGGAGGCATCATTTTACAAAAAAAAATTAAATTATAAAAATATAAAATTGTAATTAGAAAATAATAATCCCCCTTTTTCGGCCTTCAGGACCGAATATTGAGGACTCATTTTTCAAACACAATGTTAAAAATTAAATATAACATCCCACTCGCACGATTATGGGCTCATTTCTTTCAACAAAAATCAAATAAAAAAAAATATAAATCCCGCATTTATCGAGCTTTACGGCCGATTTAAGGCTCATTTTTCAACAAAATTAAAATAAAATATAACGAATCCCCTTTTATCGGCCTTCGGCCGATTTGGGGCTCATTTTTCAAAACAAAAGTAATATAAATCCCGCCATTTATCGGAAATTTCCGCCGATTTGTGGACTATTTTCGAAAACCAATTAAATTAAAATATTAACATCCCCTTGTTATCGGGCTTCGGCCATTTGCAGGCTTCATTTTTAAAACAATTAATTTAAATATTGACATCCCTTTTATCGGCCTGCGGACGATTTGAGACTCATTTTTCAAAAAAAAATTTATTGAAATATACATCCCCCTTTTATCAGGCCTTCGGCCAATTTGAGGCTACATTTTCAACATGAATGAAATTAAATAATACAACCCCCTTTTCGGCCTTCGGCCCAATTGAGGCGCATTTATCAACAAATTAAATAAAAATATAAGAACCCGCTTTATCGGCCTTCGAGCCATTTGAGATTCTCATTTTTCAACAAAATGGAATTACAAAATAAAATATACACCATTTATCGCCTATCGGGAGTTGATGAATTCATGCGAAAGATACCGCTAAATTTTTCTCTACATATCATTTACCCTCGAATTACTCCTAAGTATTATATAAAATAAAATCAACACAGTTTTTAATTCTACTATCGCGTCAAACCGGAAGAGATGAGTCTCGAAGAATACCGCCAAATTTTAACTACATTAATTTTACCTTCAAATATACTCCTTAGAGTATAATATTTAACATTTTTAACTAAACAAAGTGTTTTTCTATTCGGGATCAAACTACGGAAGTGATGAGTCAATCGAAAATACGGCCAAATTTTTTTGACAATAGTTTCGACTCTTCCAAAATATACCCTCGTATTGAGGCGGAAGGACTGAAGGCATACGATCCCTTCCTTTCCCTTCCCTTATAGGGGAAAGGGAAGAAGGGAAATGCGAGGATGAGGTCCAAAGGGAACGAGGGGAAAGGGGAACGGACACGCGAAAAGGGAAAGGAAATGGGGAACAGCCAACAGTAGGGGAACGTTCCCTTTTACAAGCCTGGGATAAGGGTAACCCTTAAAGGGTTAACGTTTATATCGAAGATTGAACTTCGCCATGTATACTATACATTGTATAGTGGATAACTGTAACGTCAGAAAAGATAGTGACCGATCAAATCACACGATTCCTGAAATAAGATAAATAAATCGGATAAAGGTGCGTTTGGATAAGACTACAGTCAGTGTTATTAGACTTGGAAATTATAAATTGAGCTATGTTATTAACAGAATGTTAACCATCAATTGATTCAACAAGGCTCAATTCGAATGTTTGACTTTTTTAGCCAATTTTGAGACGACTAAATCATGCATAACAATTTCTACTGATTTTGTCTGATATCTTATATTTTTTTTGCTTGGGTCTTGACTTTTTGTGTCGCGTGATCAGAATGGAGTTTTTGTGGGCAGGGATTAAAGGGGATTAGTGTTTTTCGACTTGGACCTTACTTTTTGTGTCACGTGATCGAAATGAAATTTTTAGTTTACTAAGCGTGGTAGAGAGGGAGCAGCGAGTTCTGCCCGAATTTGATTATTCTTTTTCGGTTCTCAACCCAAAAATTGAAATTAAAATTAAAGGAAAAAACTACGGTCCAAGGGGGATTATCCAAACTTGAAGAAAACATTTAAAAATAAATGGAAAATCTCAACATTATAATTCATAAGCAAATTCATCTTACCCCGAAATTCAATATTATAGTAAAAACGTGATACCCTGTACAATTTCGTCATTGAAAAATGTTCTGTTAGCCAATCATGAGCAAAATTGAAGTTGGTCGCTCCGGGAATAGCCTAAAAGCCTCGGTCTACTCTACTCAACGGCAACATATATAATCAAAAAACAGATCCGTATCTATGCGCCAAGGTATAAGATTGCGATAAAAGATCGGCTTTTTCGATTTAAAAGTTTGATATCCCACTGCGATCCCTTATGTCTCCTGCGACATCTAATAGTTTTTTATGCAAAAATTTTTGTTCTGATTTAAAAGTGATATGAGTTCTTGATCGACAATAAAATTATCATTAATTTTTGGTTTTAAATCAGAGATTTCAGATGAGTAAAAGAAGACATATTTCTGGTGAAAAAACGGGGCTATTTATAGAAATAATCTAGTTTCT
>SCLH01000936.1:263326-285278 GCA_004367855.1 Oikopleura vanhoeffeni | reverse complement strand
TGTAAACAGTAATTTGAAAAATTACTCAAAAATTGTCAAAAAAATTCCGGGTCAACTTCAAACGTTTTTAAGAACTTTCTCAGTACACCAATGTCGCGATAAAATCAGGTGACGAAATAATTTAAAATAAGGTTTGAAATATGTCATAGATAAATCCTTATTTCTCAAAAAATAAGATCACGTGACGTGTTTAGAAAATATAATATAGTTCAAACTCTTAAATTAGGGTTTTATTGGCCCAAAAATTTCGCGCGTAATTTGATCACTATTGTTTACTTTCACAAAACCTTATTTCCTAATTTGAGGTCACGTGATCGCTTTGGATCTGGTTGGTAATGGGTTAAAAAGTCTTAAAAACTTCAAAGACACTTCACTTGTTTCAAAAATTGATTAAAGCAATTTTGGAAAAAACAGTACTACTTTTACCAACCTTATTCCTTAATAAACGGTCACGTGATCATTTTTGGGCTATGAGTTAATGGAAAAAAATGTCTTTAGGAATTTTTTGTCTGATCACCGAGTGAAGGTTTAATTTTGTATTTAAAAATTTTGCAAAAAATAAGACTGTAATACAGTTAAAAAATTTCAAAAAAAAAACCACAAAACTCATTTTGTCAAAGTTATCAAACTTTATAACTGATCTTGTCATTAATGATTAAGCGGTCGAAAATGCGATTAAATGTGTGCGGCAGGCAACGAGTTGGCTAAAATCGAGTCTACGAGTTAAGTAATTTTGTTTATTTTCTCAATATTCTCAAATTTCGAATTTCAGTTCTTATTAAGCCTTGAACAGCCTATGGTCATTTTTTGAAATTTTAAGTTGATTTTTGAATTCCCTTGGGTCTTATCACCTTAGGCCAAAATTGTCGATTCTTAGCGCCCACGCAAAATTTGCCGAAATCCACGGTAGGTTGGCTACCCGGACCCCTCTTAAATTATTGAAAAATTTTATTAAAATTAGGAATAAAAAGGAATGAATTGGAAATAAAGTGGGGATGGCGTGGGGATAAAAATGGATGGCTTAAGGGATAAATGGGGATTGCTCATTCCTAGAGAATCCATCCCCATCCCCGTCCATCCCCAAGAGATGCATCCCCATCCCTATCTATCCCATCCCTTTTACTAGCTTGAGCTTGATATCGTTAAAATGGAAAGAGGAAATCGACTCTCATAAGAAATAAATAATTTCTTAACTATTTTACATTTTGAAGTGAAATTAATTAATTTTTTTAAAATATAATTAAATTTTCATCCCGACTGCGTAAATTAATTAAGCTTCGAAAAACGGTACTTATTTGAAAAACGTTTGTGATCTTTCAAACACGCCTTTAATATTTATTATAAAGCGGCATCTTTTGATTTCTAGCGTGCCTGTGAACCAAATGTATTCGAGGAACCCCTTAATTAAACAATCATTTGTTTTCGATCTAGATCGACAAAAACTTGATCGTATCGACTTTTTTTCGATCCGATCCGATCAAGTTTTTCAAATATTCGATCCGATCAAGTTCGATCCGATCAGGTTTTTGAAATCTTCGATCCGAGCAGGTTTTAAAATCTTCGATCCGATTAAGTTCGATCCGATCAGGTTTTTGAAATCTGTCGATTCGGATTAGGTTTTTAAAATCTTCGATCCGATTAAGTTCGATCCGATCAGGTTTTTAAAATCTTCGATCCGATCAAGTTCGATCTGATCAGGTTTTCAAAATCTTTGATCCGATCAAGTTCGATCCGATCAGGTTTTTCAAAAGTTATGCCGACCCCTGGTCTAAGATATGGATTTCGACAAAAACAAATTTTTTCAATGGTTTTATTATCCTAAATTAGGATCCCTAATTACGTAATTAAATTATACTTTATGATAAAAAAAGTGAAATCGTTGTTAAAATGGGGAAAACATTTTTTAACAAAAAACATTTATTAACAAAACATTTTCTGACAAAACATTTTTTAACAAAAAACACATTTTTTAACAAAAAACATTTTTTAACAAAACAAAACATTTTTAAACAAATAAAACATTTTTTAACAAAAAACATTTTTTAACAAAAAACATTTTTTAACAAAAGAAAAAATTTTTAACAAAAAAAAATATTTTTTAACAAAAAAAAACATTTTTTAGCAAAAAAAAACATTTTTTAACAAAAAAAACATATTTTCACAAAAAAACTTTTTTTTACAAAACATTTTTTAACGAAAAAAACATTTTGAATTTCAAACTTGAGTTTCAAACTCATCAAAAAAACACACATTTGTTGGAAGGTAAAAATCCTCACACAGAAATATCGAAAATATATTTCGGTTGCATTTATTAGTGTTTTGAAAAATAATCTATAATTATGCTTTATAATATTTTTTCAATCAAAGATTGTTTTTATTCGACGTTTCGGCTAAACAGCCATTATCAGTGTGAGAGATTTGGATGAACAGGAATCGAAAGTTGACTGTTCCTGTTCATCCAAATGTCTCACACTGATAGTGGCTGTTTAGCCGAAACGTCGAATAAAAACAATCTTTGATTAAAAAAATATAATAATTTATGTCTCGAAAACACTGAATATAATTATGCTTTATTAATAAAGTACAGAATGCGAAAAACATTTTCTAACAAAATTTGAAAACTCGTGCCCAGTAATAACACGGGATGAAACCGTGGCAAAACTTCTTTGTCAGGAAAAAAAATAGGGTTTGGGGTGAGAAGATTAGGGTTCCGTAGAACCCTTGTCTTCCTTGCACCAACCCTGTTTTTTGTTGACAAAAAGTTTTGTCATGCCCGAGTGTACACTTTAATTTTATGTGTAACTGATATATCCTATCTTGAAAGTATCAGAACTAGGTTAGGTTAACTCGTGTCCAGTGTACACGGTATAGAACGACGCAAAGCTGTTTTTTGGGAAAGGCTAGGGTTAGGGTTAAAAAATAGGGTCGTGTTCCGCAGGAACAAACGACCATTTTTTAAAAACATAACCATAGACTTTTCCGAGAAAAGTTTTGCCATGCCACGAGTGTACAATAAATCGTTATTTTTCTATAACCAGCAAAAAAAAATTTGAGCCTGCACATGGTTCGCGTGTTTGCTCTCTAGCGGCTTTTGTGGACCACTAAGGTAACTTTTTTTTTAGAACACCCAGCTGAGGTTTTGACACCTCACTTGAGAACGGAAAAGATATTCACAAACGGATTTTTGCATCCAACAGACAATTAAAAACTCCAAGACCAAATGTTTTTGATTTCCCACGGATGTCCGGTTATACCTGAAATTGACCGGTAAAATTTTAAAAAGTCGATTCTGAGAACAGCACACATTCTTCGAAACTAATTTTTGGAATTTATAACAACTTTTTGTCTGAATTTTTTGGCAATATTCTTTTTGTCATCTGACACCGTAAAATAGGGCCAATTATATATATAGGAGGAAATTTCAGCAGATGATAACTTCTCCTTGGTATAATGGTTAACGTTTTGGGTTCTGACGGTGATTTTGTTAGAGTTCGAATCTTGTCTAATGCATATTTTTTTTAATATTTTTTTTCATTTTTTTTGAAGAATAGAGTTAGCGCAGTCCGACCCCTTGAAGTGTAATATGACAAAATGTTATTGCCAAACATTTTCTCTTGAAAAACTATCCGGGTAAGTATAATTTCCAGCTTCACAGGTCCCTTATTGAGAGATACAAAAAGCTGAAATTTGATCTTTTGGCGGCTTCATATGACAAAAAGATTTTGGCCAAAAAATTTCCGACGACAATTTGTGCCAGATGCCAAAAAATTGGCTTCGAAGAATGTGCGATGTTCTCAGAATCTTTCTTTTTAGACCTTCACCGGTCAATTACCGGTAACCGGACATTCGTCAAAAAATCAAAAAAATTTGTCTTGAAGTTTTTAATTGTCTGTTGGATGCAAAAATCCGTTTGTGAATATCTTGTTCCGTTCCAAAGTGAGAGTGTAAAAACCTCAGCCGGGTGGTCTAAAAAAAAAGTTACCTAAGAGCTTAACTCTTTCATGCAACACTTTAGAGTACTGCGAAAAAGCTTCAGGTCTTACTATGTACGCCGTAAAACAGAGGCTTTCTTCATCAGAAACCTTAGACCGGATCTGAGCGACCGAAACAACCACTGCTTTTTTACACTATTCTAAGTGAGCCTTTTAAAAAAAATCGAACTCGCCCACAATTCTCGCTTATTAACTCTCAGTGACTCATAATCAGATGCTCTTTTTCGCTAAATTCTGTTCTGAAACAATTCTGAACCATTTTGCTTCACTTTCCCGTCGATGCTAAAATAAACAGCGAAACATGTTGAATTTTAAATTTGAAATAAATCTATTTAGGTCATTTTTTGTAAAAAAAATAAATCGACATTTATAGGTCACAAGCAAAATGGCGAAAATTAAATGTTGAATTCTGAGCATTTTGCCTGCTTGAATAAATATTTAGCCGCAACTTTTTAATCTTCACTTTCTGAGTCCATCACATGTTTGAGCGTCTTTCTATCATTAATTATTAAACTGTAACAAAAATAAACGCAAAAACCTCTTAAAAAGTTCAACATTTTATATCGGGAAAATATTTTTTTTTTGTTAAAAAATGATTTTTTTTGTTAAAAAATGTTTTTTTTTGTTATAAAAATGTTTTGTTTTGTTAAAAATGTTTTTTTAAAAATGTTTTTTTGTTATTAAATGGGTTTTTATGTTATTAATGGTTTTTTGTTAAAAAATGCATTTTTTTTTGTTAAAAACTTTTTTGTTAAAAAACTTTTTTGTTAAAAAACTTTTTTGTTAAAAAACTTTTTTGTTAAAAAACTTTTTTGTTAAAAACTTTTTTGTTAAAAAACTTTTTTGTTAAAAAACCCCCTGCCGTTAAAATGGCCAAAGTTTCATAAAAAATATATCGCTTGCAGTTCGTTAAGACTAACAGGAAACTCTGACTTCCTTGAAAAGATAAATTAAAAAAGTTCTTTGTTGAAAGAGCTTATTTTGACCTAACTATGCAAATCATATGCTGATACTGTCAAAAAATCTTGTAAAGTCATGACTACCGCCCTTAAGTTATTGCAAATATGTGGATATTCATGAACCTGAGGAGAACAAAATTACTTCTCCAGAAATGTGAACATTTTCTTATCCATATTTCTGTGTTAGGAGTCTAAGGATTGAGGTGAGAATGTGAAGGTTAAATAGTAGATAATAAATCTGGTTGAAAACTCGAAACTATAGATTATTCATATTGACCAAGAATTTTCAATTCGAAAATTAAGGTAACGACAGTAAGATAATATGATATTATTAATATCTCTTTTGCAACTATAGTGAATCTTGAAAATGATGGTGATCTCTATTGCGTGTGTTAGAATTACACTAGTTTCAAATACTACGCCGCCTTATTGTCCGGAGCTTGATCGGCTGATATAACGCACCAATCAACTTTGGCGCTCTGAATATCAAGCGCCCTTGCCTATTATTGTACCCAATAAAATCACTAAGACAACAAAGTTGGATTCGAACACGCGCTATAGAGATCCCCATCATTTTCAAGATTTACTTTGGTTGGACTTAAGATATTGTGCATTGAGTAAGACATAGAGTGTTATCGATTTTTCAGCATTGAAAGTTCATAGAAGTATCAAAAAATCCGGAAAACACATTTTGTACAAAATTTAATAAAAATGTTTAGATGAATTTTTGAAAATGTTCGAAAAATCTATGTTTTTGATTGGTCAAAAATCGACTTTCTTCAAATAAGAAACGATGGCTACAAGCGTGTTCTCGAAATACTATAAATATGGCCGATTGAATTATATCGCGAAAGGTCTGTTACGGTGGCAAATTATCGTGCGGTTATTTTTTATATTTTTATGACAAACTGAATTCCTACCCGTTTTCTTCAATTGAAGGTTTAATTCAAATATTTTCTATTTACAAATTGTCTCAAAGAAAAAATATCGTAAAAAAACCGAAAAATATATAATTTATTTTTTTTCTATCAAATAATTGTTGAAGCTATTGAATAAATAGTTTATATTTTCGTTAACGTTAAATTGGATAAAAATATGATTTTTTAAAGTCAGGTGGCCAGATTTGGCCACCGCTGAGTACGTACTTTTCATTACTTCTGAGTATGTGGGTTAAGGGGGAGGTGTCGGTTTTTTTTGAGCCCTTTATAGAATTAATTTATGATACATTAATATCGGTTATGACTAAAGTTGACCCAAGGAATCTCAGGTGCAATTATTTTTTCAAAACAATTTAGAACAAAATCTAGAATTTTCAAAATCGAATATTTTTTTGCTTTAAGGGGTACTCAACGGGTTTTTAATTCAGGTTAGGGACATAATAACTGCACCAAATAGCCTCAAGAAGGCCAAAAATCCATTTCTGCTCTTACATAAAAAAAAATTTCGAGATTTTCTCAAAATTTTCGAGTTTTTTCAGATTTTTCTAAGTATTTTTGGAGAAAAAATACATAAATCTCAATTATAATAAAAATCTAAAAAAAGTAAAAGTGAGTAGCACCTTTTGCTTCAGTTTGCAGTAGCTTCAATTTGAGGGTAATTCGGTACAATCGGATGAAAATAAATTTCTAGAAACTCCAAAAATTGACTTCCGGCTAAACCAAAATGCAATTTTCTATTAATAGGAGCGATGTTGAAAAAAGTTTTTCACTGGAAATTGAGAAGACATGTTTGCACGTTTTATAAAAAAATTAAAAAAAATGTTTCGAATCGTTTTCGAGAAAATTTCGTTTCAGTTTGGAATTTTTACATTTTCTTGATTCTAGAATATAAGGGATCAAAATTTCAACTTGACGTAAGCAGATTTTTTGTTCAGTAGACCATGCGCTTTAATTTGATGGTACTTACAGCTCAGTACAAATGAAATTTTTTCTAAGAATCATGAAATTGACTTCCGGCTGAATTAATTTGCAATTTTCTATAAATAGGAGCGATGTTTAAAAAAAAAATGTTCACTAGAAATTGAGAAGACATGTTTTTCCTAATAATACCAAATTTAAAAAAAATTGTATTGAACGTTTTTGAGAAAACTGAGCTACAAATTCTAAAATATCATGAAATTCAGTTTTTCATTATTCTAGAACAAGTCCGATCGAATTTTCGCAAAATATTTCCGATAACTGTCAACTCGTAGTAATTGTTATTCTTACAAAGTGTAATCAATTTCCATTAAGCCGTTTCCGAGATAAAAGACATTGAAGTCAAAATCAGTGTTCTAGAACTTTACTCCCACTGGTGCTGTGGTGCTAAAAAACTCTGTTTTTACTTTCAGTCGGAAGCAAAAGGATAGATCTTCCTTAAGGCTTTTCAGAATTTCTATAACTTGTTTCGTTTTGTTCTGAGCCCCGATCTAAAATGTCAAAAACCGTTGAGTACCCCCTTAACCGCATAAAACCGGTATTCCACCATGATATGAACATTTTTTATTGGTGAATATGACCCACCGAAAACGATGCATGACATTAAAATTATCGGAAATGTCTTAATCGAATTCTAGAAATTTCAATATTTTTAAGCCAAAAGTGTAAACCTAATTATCGAATTTGACGCTGATTGGTTAAAAATTTTGATTAGCTGTAAGTCAACTTTTTGATCAGGGAAATCTCAGCTTTAATTTGGTGGTACTTTTGTTCTGATCAGACGAACTTTTATTCGAACTTTTCATTTCCGGTTTACTTATAGTCATATTTCTAGAATTCTAAGGTGAAATTCAAAAATCCGAGCCCAACATATTGACGACACTATATTCATCTACCTGAGTCAAAAAAACGGTCTTATCTGAACATCCTCGAGGAGAAGTATCACTTTGAAGACGAAAAATTGTGAAAATCGGCGTTCAAAAGTGATTCTAGAAATTCAAGAGCGAAATTCAAAAATGGCTCCAACATATTAGTAACCTCACTCTTCCGTACTCTGTGTAAATTTTTAGACGCTTTGTATGTGAGGTCTAAAAGAAGATCGATTTTGAAAAAAACTGTTTAGTGCTCTAGAATAGACTCAAAACCTGGTGGTGTGATGTAACAAGGTTTGACTTTGAGATGTGTAATCGTTAGACGAAGGCTAGATCTACAAACAAGTATCCTCAGAATTTTACAACTGCTAGATTTGTTCTGAGGCGGTGATTGAAAAGGTACCAAAAAGCGACACCTACCCCCTTAAATGTGATTTTTAGAGAAAATCACACCTTTGCTGCAAAAATTGTAGAAAAACCTTTTACGGAGGTGCTTAAATTACACTTTCATGAAAGTTAAATTAGAGGCGCACATACTCCACGTAAAATAAAATTACGAGATGAATTGGGGAAAAATAGCTATGGTCAATAACAATATGACACATTGTTATTTTTAAAGACAAATTCCTCAAGAAAATCACTCGCGGAAACGCTCAAAATTTTAGACTTTAAGGGGGTACTCAACGGTTTTTTATTTCAGGCTAGGGACATGGTCAATGCACCAAATGGCCTCAGGAAGGCCACAAAATCCATTTCCGGTCATAGCAATAAAAAAAATTCGAGAATTTTCTCAAAATTTTCGAAGTTTTTCAGATTTTTTCTTGGGACAAAATACATAAACCTCGATTTAAATTAAAAATGCTAACAATATGTAAAAGTGATTAGCACCTTTTGAGTTTAGTTTTGCACTAGCTTCAATTTGAGGGTACTTTCGGTAAAATCGAATGAAATATTAGTTCTCTAGACTCCGAAAAATCGACTTCCGGCTGAAGTAAAATGCAGTTTTCTATTATTATGTGCATAGAAATCAAATAAAAATTTATAGGAAAGTTAAAAGACATATCAGTCCACCTATTACTCAATTAAAAAAAATTGTGTCGAATCGATTTCTAGAAATTTCAGGTTGAATTTGAAATTTTGGCGTTTTTATGATTCTAGAATATTTTCGGGTCCAAAATTTCGATATCATGTGGCAAATTTTTGGGTAGTTAATCATCAGCTTTCACTTGGTGGTATTTTTAACTTGATCTGATCAGCTTAACTTTTCTAAAAATCTTAAAAATCAACTTCCGGTTTCACTAAATCGCAATTTTCTAAAATTCTGTGCATAGATCAATAAAACAAAAATATAGAAAAGTATGAAGATAAATTACTCCAACTCATATTAAATTAAAAAAAAATGTGTCGAACGCTTTTTGAGCAAATCAAGCTCCAAATTTGAAAATCTCAACAAATAACAGTTTTTTCTGATTCTAGAATATGTCCGATCGAAATTTTGCAGAAAAAAATCGGGGTGTCATGAATAAAGTACAGACTGTTATTCTGACAAAAATTCATAAAATTTCAATCGGCCGTTATTGAGAAAAAAGACATTAAAGATAAAATCAGTGTTCTAGAACTCTTCTCCCACTTGGTGCTGTGGTGCTTATAAGAAAAAAATGTCACCTTCAGTTAATAGCCGAGAGTCAGATCTTCAAATTAGCCTCTTCAAAATATTTCGTACTAGTTTTGTTTAATTCTGAGACTAGATTCAAAATACATGAAACCGTTGAGTACCCCCTTAACTCGGCATTTTTGTTCAAAATATTGAAATTTTGAATTTGGCTTGATGTAATAAAATGATTAACCAGGGTGATTAAAAAGACTGCTACAGCCTTGTGAGACATTTTCCGCGGAGGAGATTATTTTGCCTGATTTCATGCGGATTTGCCGATGAAATATTATTCAATTTTTTGATGCTGATTGCCAATCAGTCATTAAATACAGTTTTCTCAATACTAAATGAGAAATTTCCATTATGATAATTCCAAAAACATGTCTGAGGTATTCATCTAATCCTGGATTGTCGGAGAGATACTAAGGTCAGATGAACCAGAGTAAGGAGTGGTCATCGTTAAATGCAGCTAAACACCTTTTTAAATTTCATTCGACTAAGTTTTTGAAAAATATCCTTTTCCCAACATAAGTAGATCTTGAAAATGAGGGTTATCTCTATAACGCGTGTTCGAATCCCACTAATGTTGTCTAAGTGGTTGTGTTAGTGATTGCCTTAGTGATTACGCACCAATCAACTTTGGCGCTCCCAATATCTAGCACCCTCGCTATTATTCATACCAAGACAGTCACTAAGACAACATTAGTGGGATTCGAACACGCGCTATAGCCTATAGGGATAGCCTTCATTTGCAAGATCCATCTAGGTTGGAAAAACGATATGAATCATTTCAAGTGGATTATTAGTCTTTCTATTTCCAGGCGTTGTGAAGAAAGCAATTTTTTATGGTCTTAAAAATATTTCGTATCCAATAAGTTGAAATTTCTGGACTATTGGAAAATAAATACTAAATTTTAGACCAACAAGACACAAAAATTTTCGGAACTCTTTTACGGGGTGTTTATGAACTTGTTAGCTTTGCATTTAGATGAGTTTTGGATGTGTGTCTTCAAAGTTCAGGGAAGATATACATTCTGATTGCAACCACTGAAATCAGCTCAAAAAACGGATAATGTTGGAGCCAAATTAAAAAGCATTTCAATAATCTCTTCGAAGGATTAGTACAATCCGGGCAATTTTTTCGTTGAAAACCCTGATTTTTAACATTTTTAACTTTCCAAATGAGTCATTTGAAATGAGTCAAACGATCTGTGAAATCCATAGATTTGTAAATTTGAAAGAAAAATCGTTGCATTTTGTAGGTCAAGCTGAACTGATTTTACCATACCATTATCAGGCTATTCAAGTTAGTCACTATTTCTGGTAACAAACGAAGTCTCTTTAGATTTAACATTTGGTGCAGCATGTTTATCTAACAATGTTGTATAAAGTTTGTAAGCGCTTTTTACATTTCAACTTTTTTTTGCAATAATAGTTAGCGAACAATTTTCGAAGAATAGATAATTCGTTCAATTCAGTTGGTTAATCCGTCATTTCAACTTCTTTCCAAAAAGAGGTCTAGAAACGTGAATTATTTCATTATATGTAATACATACGGTATGTCATACGGTATGTTACATACCTAGCACGTCCACCAATCGATGCTATACATACCCCTGATCGCACTTTAGTAAATTTTTGAATGAATAATCATATAAAATTAGCTTACATATTCAAAAGTTTGCCGATGTGTTAACGGATGATATAAAACGTATTTAGGGGTCTCAATCAGAATGTATATCCGCTCTGGATTGATAATTTATACTTTCGAAATCCACATGAATGTGTAGCTGATGAAAAATAGTGTTTTAATTTTCCAAAAATCAAGAAATTTCAACTTATTTCATATAAAACTTTTTTAAAACAATAAAAAGTGGTTTCCTGACCATGTATCAAAATAAAACGAGTACCCAAATGCTTGTGAATCACAAGTTGTGATTGCCCATATTTTTATTAATTAAAATCTTTAAAAAAAGTCATTAAAATAAAATTACATATTTTTTTCTTCTCCATTTAGCGACGACCACCCTTTAATGATAATTGTAACATTGTGTTTATTATAGAATAATAATTTACGGAAGATCGGGCGTTTTTTCAGTTTTTACCCCTTATTTTCGTCAAAAACAAAATTTCGAAAAACTGGCTTTAGTTATTGTTGATATTGCTTCTGAAGCTGGTCCAGTGACACTGGAGTCGGACACAAAAAAATTGAAAATAAACGTGAAAATTGTGGGTAGAGAATCTCCACTGGAGATAGCTTTTTAGTGTTTTTTGTGCCATATTATAATAAGTGTTAAAATTATATTAATGGGGTGTCATAAGTCTGGCAGTCTAATCAGTCTTGGAATTTTTTGGCACCAAGCGATGTTACAAACAAATGATATAAATTTAATCCATAGTTTAGAAATGATAATCGCCCTTCCATCCGTTTGTTAAGTCATTTTATGACTTTTTCTTAATATTTGGGAATAACCCGATATTGTTTTGTGTTTTTTCCCTCCCTTTATCGATTTCTAATCGGAGACGCGCAAGCTGATTCGCTCGGGGCTCAACTTAGCGCTAAAGAGCAAGTTGAACCTTCGCGCTTTTTCGAGCTCCGCGCGTTTTCTGATTTTATTCCTCAGTCTGAATTTGGTTTCCAGCCAAAAACTTTGTATTTTTAATATTATTTTATTTCGTAAATAAATTATGATTAAATTGAGATAGAGAGTTATGAGTTATAATTTGCATGGCATATTCCCTAGCAAGATATGCGTAGGCTTTCGCGGACAATAATTATAACCAAATTGGAGTATAAGAAGTATGGGGTTTAGCCTCACTTTTGTATCACGGCTCACCCATACCTTTGAACTTTTACAGTGGTGCTTGTAACGACTTACAATCAATTCTATATTGAATATAGTTATTTTACGCGTAGGTCCTCGTGTTGAGATGCTTCGGAACTTAGCTACGGTCAAATTTTTAATTAGGAAACTTTTTAGACAAATTTTTCAAATATTTGTCGGTTTGAGGGTATAATTTTGCGTTTTCGCTAATTAATTGATGATTTATCTATCTCAATACCCGAAAGTCGTAGGTTTAAGCTCAGTGTGATTTTTTTTCGGCTCATTTTTTGTTATAATTTCAAATATTTTGTGTTTTCGTTCAAGGTTTTCGAATATTTATTATTATTTCTGCAATCTTTAACATAAACTTTTCAAATATTTTCGAGTTTAACATGTTATTTTGAGATTTTTAAATAATTAATCGAATATTTCGAAATTATTCGAACAAATTTGTATATTTTTTATGATTTTTTGGGCAATTTTGAGATTATTTTTGTTAATTTTCAGAATTATTCGAATATTTTGAGTTTATTCGAGTTTATTGTTTCATTTTTCACGGTATAGTCGATTTTTGAGTAATTTTTTAATAAAAAAAGTTGGAAGGATGTAGAAATAACTAAATTTTTTGAGGTCTATGACCATAAAGTACCTTTTTATAAGTGGGAACATCATTTAAATAAGCATAATTGACAAATAAAATCGGAGAGTTTTGGTCAGATTTTGCGCGCGAAATTCAGTTTCAGGTTTTCGCGCCAAAATATCTTTAAATTTTTTGATACATTTCCGCGCACGAAATTTAGTTAACAATTTCGCGCCAAATTCCGTTGAATATGACAGGACCTTACACAGGACGCACCCACTTGCCAAGCTATGGCGTAGGCGGTTGAGTAACAGGACCTTACACAGGACGCACCTACCAGCCAAGCTATGGCGTGGGCCGTTGAGTAACAGGACTTTGCACAGGACGCACCTACTAGCCAAGCTATGGCTTGGGCGGTTGAGTAATACGATACTTTAATAACAACAACAAATAATTGAGCTGAAAATAATATCATATTGTATGTAATACATAAGAGTGACGTCCCCCCTTGATTTTAAAACTAACTAAGAACTGCATAAGTCGCACTTGAACCTATTCTTCCAGAGAAACTAACGTTTACTTTCAGTTACCTATAGCTACCGCTCGCTCATCCAAACTTTAAACAAGGGCACATTGCTTGAAGTGCTAGAATCAAAGATAATTGCCCTCAAGACTCACCTCAAATACTTACGACGACTCTAGTTTCAACAAAGCCCCTGAACTGTAATATCCTGTCGATTTTGTCCCAGTACCGCGCCGTTAGGGAAGAAACTCACCTCGAAATAACATGGCATCCATTGCCGAGTGGAAGCTGAAAATCAAGTTCATCCAGGAACATCTTGACAAAATGAAGGTTGATGGGGCACCACCGAATATAGACGGCCCGCTGAAAGAACTCTATGATACCAACGCGACCAAGCTGGCCACGCTCCGTGAGACACTCGTTGACCGAGTATTTTCCAGACAAGAAGAGGCCGGGGCGGATTCGTCGTTGATGAGAAAGGAACACCGGAGGTATGAACAACTCAATATGGTCCTATCTGCTGTTGCGGACCTTCCGAAGTTTACCGGAACTAGCCCTGACAACACCACATCATTCATCGCCAGAGCCCACCAGATCAATTCGAATATCCGGGTGGACTGGATAACTTTTCGGGGAGCCTTGTGCCAAAAGTTAAGTACCAATGTCTTTAAGACGATGGAACAATACGAGGCCACAACCCCGATAAAAAATATGGAAGGTCTTAAGACTTTCCTCAATTCCCAATACGGAAGTAAGACATCGTTAGTCCAACGGCTGGAACAGTTTTGGACCGCCAAAAAAGGCAAGAACCAGTCATATTCCGTATGGGCCAGTGCTTTCGACAGTAAAATTGCAACCCTGCAAGCTCAACTCAAGAAGGAACGTCGAAAAGACATTAAGAACCCTAGTTGTGAGCTGAAGGTTGAAGACGCGTTTGAATTGTTGAAACTTCTTCGTTTCTACCAAGAACTCAAGACCAAATCGAATGAACTTTATAAAATCGTTAGTTCTGAAAGTGAAAAATTCAAAACTACTAACGAACTGGCTCAACGAGCCGAAATCCTGTTGGCACAATCATTCGGAGGTGCTTAGACTTAGACCTTTACAGCAGTACCCAAGGAAGTACGGTCTCAAAGCACCGCCAGTGGACGCACTGACACTACAGAAGCTACCAAAAAGAGAAAAAGACGTAGAAATAAGAAGGATTTTGCTGCCAACAAACCTGTTAACGGACCCGGTGGTCGACGTGCAAACGCCTTGATCGCAGACCCCGTAGACGTTTGATGTCGATTCGAATCATTCATTACCGACGATGAACTAAATTATTGACTACCAGACACTGAGGGTGAACAAACACTGTCAAGATACACTTTTGCTGCCATTACCAATCTCCAAACGCCATCATTTCTTAAAACCCCTCCTGTTACCTTCCCAAAGATAAAAAATTCCAGTACTGATAATGCGATATATGTACCAGTCCGTTTCCAGAATTCCGGATGTATACTCGCGACTCTGTATGACACTGGAAGTCATTATAATTTAATGGACAGTCGGATCGTTGAAGATTTTAACCTAATGCTGCTACCTACAAAACAAGTGATATGTGGATTAAATTCCGCCAAATCTGCAGTCGGAGAAGTCATCAGTGACATAAGAATTGGAATAGCTCTTTTCCCGAAAACTCGATAGTCTTGGATAAAATGCGAATGCCATTGCTCATGGGGAGGAATGAAATTCACCGACGAGTTACCAAAATTGTGATAAATCCAAATGAATCTACTATAAACATCATTAAAGATAACCTTGAATGCAAAATCGGCTATATTTCACAGCCCACATCCCAGTCATTCAATGCTGCGAAACCAACTCAGGTTTCTAATCTGAGTTTTATGAATAGACATGAACATGCAAAATTTCTGAAAGATAAATATGCTGTCGAAGTCCATGGAACGTACTCTACTACCGCTAAAATTAATTCTACAATGGACGTTCTCACGCGCCGACGAAATGTGTTCAGCTGTGAGGTACGTCCAATAGGCCTTTTCAATGGCTCTGCTGCTAGAATGAAGACAAAGGAAGGCGAAATCGCTTACCATCCTCAATACAAGATTTCAGAACTGTGTTCTGAAACCCAATGGAAATATACGATTGATAATGAACTTCAAGTTAACAATCAATAAAATTCTAGATGAGAAAGATGTTTTCCCAATTCCGTCTTTAGAAGAGGAACCCGTTTTAATTGGATCTGACAATAAATATTTCGCGTCACTAGATGTAGCTTCTGGCTATTTCCATATAAAATTAGACGAACGCGATCAGTATAAGACTTCGTTTGTGTTCAATAATCAAAACAATTGCTTCACTCGATGGCCTTTCGGATGCCGATGCTCTGGTGCTTTATTTTGTAGAGCTATCGCTTATGCTTTACGAAATGTCAAACGACCGAAGAATCTTCGTGACTATGTGGACGACATTCTTATCCACGCCAAAACATTTGTAGAATTTTTTGCGACACTCGACGAAGTACTTGCAGCATTAAACGAACATGGAATTGTCGTTTCCGGAAAGAAAGCAAACTTTCTAAAACAGCCAGTTAGATGGCTAGGCCGTTTAATTTCTTCAGATGGAATTACTCCAGACCTTTCAAATATTGAGGGTATCGAAAAAATGAGAGCCCGAACTAACTTCAAACAGTTACAAGCTATCATTGGTTCCGTTAACTGGATCCGACACCATGCCTCTGTAAAAATCGGAGAAGATGTGGGTTTAAATACATTTTCGACATAAGTACGGCCCTTGGCAATTTTGCTACGGGAAAAAGAAATTCGTTTGGACTCCTGCTGCTGATGCGGCCTTAATAAAAATAAAAGATCGTCTCAAATCACCGTCCATGATCCACTTCGCCAACTTCGAACTGCCATTCGTGCTTGTTACTGATGCCAGTCAAAACGGTGTCGGATATGCCCTTATGCAACAGCATGGTGAAAAATGGGCAATTGTTCGTCGGCAGTAAAACATGAGACAAGACTCAAGAACGGTGGAGCACAATTAAAAAAAAATGTTTCGCTATTGTTTATAGTGTGAAAGATTGCGAATATTTTTTTGCGTGGACGAAACTTCATCCTGAAAACTGACCACAAGCCGCTCACATAACTAAATAAAAAAGTCTACCGAAATGCTAAAGTCGCTAGATGGGCAGAATGTTTGTCTGGATACAATTTCGTGATCCAGTACCTTCGTGGTGTGCAGGGGTCGGCAAATTTTGTGAAATCGTTTGCTCTGCTCTGCTCTAAAACAGTTTTTAAGCTTTGCCTAATTGAAATGCCTAAATTCGGACTTATCTTCACTCCATAATAGTTGCCTAGGGGTTGAGTTGAAAAATATCACTTAAGGTGCTCTGAAATTGACCAGAAAGAGTGAAATAGAGCAGACTAGAAGCAGACTCTGCCGATCCCTGCTTGGTGTGGATAATAGTCTTGCCGATATGTAAGTCGACAATCTCGCGAAAACTACCAAATTGTGACCAGGGTAAAGAAGCTGGACATTCGAAGATTTGGATGTTTAAATATACGTCCCATCGGGGGCGTCAAAGATGACAAATAAATTGTTAGAACGATGGAGATAACCTGACACTGTGTACGGAATTGGTCGCGATGCACCAGAATGACAAGGAGCAAAATAGCTAGTCACTCGTGATTGGCCCGGCAAACAACAAGACATCGCATGTTGTAAATTGATCGATGCGCTTTACCACAACCATGAGGTCCAGTGGGACCTTTAAGACGAGGAACAGGTGGCCCTTGCGAATATCTTCAAAAAATGCAAGCTGGACACAACCGGTTTACTGTGTGTGAAGACACGCATAAACGTCCCACGCTCGATCAGGATCAAGATATTTGATACTTTCCACAAAAATAAAAATCATGCTGGACAAAGCTATGGGCGCCGCTATGATGGACTATTTTTGGCCAAATATTGCAAGACGATATAACCATATGGTGAAAGTAGTTGTGTTTCTTTACACAAGAAGGGCGGAAGCAAGCCTAAAAAACCCCTCATTGGACATGTCGTCAAGGCCGGAAAATTTTTCCTAAGCCTTGCAATAGATTTTATAGAACTTCCTGTTACTACAACTGGGTTTCGTTATGCTTTAACTGTACAATGTACATTCTCTCGTTTTCTGGTGGCAATTCCTCTTTGCCGATGTCGCGCAATTGATGCTGCTAAATCACTCTACGATAAGGTCTTTAACCCTCACCGCGTTCCGGAGGTCGTAGAAAGTGACCGGGGAAGCCATTTTAATAACCAATTGATTGCGGAATTTCTCAAGATGTATGCTGTTACTCAAAAATTACACGTCGTTTGGCGCCCACAATCTACTGGAGCTCTAGAAAGAGCACATCGAACTCTTAAAAATTTGTTATATGTGGTGATCCAAGAAAAACAAATCCAATGGGACTCAGTTATCGGAGCTGTCGTTCGTGTAATGAATGCTACTCAAATTGGTGCAACGAAAGTGAGCCCGTTTGGAGCTGTTTATGGAACCAAACCCGTTATTAATGGATTTGAAAAAGAAACTGGTGCTACTGAACACGTCGACGAGTATATCCGTAATAATCGTGAAACTCTAGACATAATTCACAAACGTATTGATGTTTGCCAGCAAGACGCTGATAATTTCTCATCCGGAATTTCTCATATTCCGTCCTTTCTCCGCTATTGCTAAAAAAACTAAAATGCCTTGAATTGGACCATATGAAGTCCTTGCTACCAACTGAAACGTCGTTTAAATAACGGACGATGCGGGTCATACTGACTGGATACACAGAAGTCATTACAGTCATCAGAAGAAACGGAAACCCCACCATGATCTTCTTCCGCCATTCATTCCCATGAATCTTATTCTCTGTGAAACCGAACCGGTTAAAATTCAAAAAGCAGTTAAGCTTACAGAAGAACCGGAAAAAATGGCAGTGGAAGAATCTGACGAAAGAATTTACTTCGACTTGGATGAAACCATAACTGATACAAAATCCGAAAATGACGCTGACGACACAATAATCGAACACGTTTCTAATTATGAAACCGATTCTCTCGATGGAAACATAGATCCAGCGACAAACGATCTTATCGACCAATAAATTGAGGAAGAACCAGAACGATATTCAAAGCAATTACGAGAAAAGCCAAAACAATTCCAAGCTACTATATCTGGGAAAACCCATAAATAAGTACTGCTATGTAATAAAGTTCATCTTTTGCTAAATGCCTTATCATTCTCATTTAAACTGATAACAAAATATACCTTCGTAGACAAATCAAACTCTTAATTATTTTTTATTTGTAAGCAGGTTCTTAGGTTATATTTCATACTTTAGTATCTGGGGAAGTATACTACTCACCAATTATTTGACGAAGGTGATTGATACCGCAGAATATACTATAAGATGGTGAAATATGACATTGGAAACAACTCGAAACTAAATAAATTGCCTTTATATTTCACATTTACCTGTATTTCCTATTTTTATATCCTTAGTACTATCCCAAAAGTGGGGAAGTGTTAAGTCATTTTATGACTATTTCTTAATATTTGGGAATAACTTGATATTGTTTTGTGTTTTTTCCCTCCCTTTATCGATATTAATCGGACACGCGCGAGCTGATTCGCTCGGGGCTCAACTTAGCGCTAAAGCGCAAGTTGAACCTACGCGCTTTTTGGCCTCCGCGCGTTTTCTGATTTTATTCCTCAGTCTGAATTTGGTTTCCAGCCAAATAGTTTGTATTTTTAATTTATTTATTTCGTAAATTATTATGATTAAATTAAGATAAATAGTTATGAGTTATTATTTGCATGGCAATTCCTAGCAAGATATGCGTAGGCTATCGCGGACAATAACTATTATCAAATGGAGTATAAGAAGTATGGGGTTTAGCTGTGTTGATCGGAGTATACCTAGCGTCCACCATTAATTTGGACTTAATAGAAAAATGGATGGATTTTCTGAAACTTCTTGGAGGTGAATATTATAAGTAAAATGGAAAAAAAAATTTGGTCGTCACGTGATCAAAATATGCGATTTTTCGTCATTTTCAGTATTTAATTATTTTAAAACAAATGCGACATCGGTTATTTTCGGGTCAACGCCACTTACTGTATACTATATTCGGTGATTCATCCCGATATTGGCTCACTTTCGTATCACGCCTCACCCATACTTTTGAACTTTTACACGTTTACATACGGAAACCGAATAGATGCCAAAAAATTTAACTAGTTATTCTGCCTGATTTTTATAGAGAATTCAAAAAACCATTAATAAAAAATTTTGGACTTGATTTAAGGAAAATTTTGAAATTTTTCTAAACAAAGTTGACAAAAATTGGCCAATAAAAATATCATGATTTTTCAAACAGAGGTCAGAAAATATGTAGGCATCTACTAGTATTAAAAAGTTAAAGTGGCTAATTCTAGTGTTTTTACCAACAGATTTCAATAAAAAACAAGAAAAAATTTTTAACTAAAAATGAAGGAAAGTTTTCGTAATGTTCTGAGATTTTTAGGAATTCCAAAATTAAAATTTGAACTCAAAACTTCTCAAAAATAGATAAAAAGTGATATTCTGCGGCCAGAAAATATAAATATCAACTTAGCTAACTATGATGAGCATGAAAAAACTACATGTAACTTATTATTTTCTTAATTCATATTGATTGCAATCATCCGAGTTTATGGCACCCTCTTAAGATTTGTGCATCAAGTTCAATGAGTTTTTAATACCACCTTAGCCAGATAATCAGGAAACCGCGTCGAAAACTTTCAAAAATAGCCTGATCAGCGACACCCACTCCCTTCAATTATCAGTTTATAAGAAAATAACAGCTTTCAGCATTTTATCGCATTACATGTTAGCATAGCATAGACTGTTATGACCCTATGCAGTACTCGAGGTCTCAAATCAAAAAATAATAAATAAAATAATTATTTTTTAGAATTTTTTTATCCAATTTTAAAATCTTGGAATTTTATTAGGTCATAATACTTGATATTATGGCAACATGTACTCCCCTAGAATTATAAATACTAAATCTTTCTTCGAATGCGTAATAAGCGCTTGGTTCACCGTGGCTTAAGAACTGATTACCTTCATGGAAATAAATTAGTATTATAAAAATAAATGTGTATGGTTGGGTTTCAAGTGGCGTCGAGACCAAAAAAGACACGTGATTCAAATCCGATATAGATTATTATAGATATTCAGATCTTAATTGAAAAATATAGAAAATTTCAAACGAGATCTAATAATACTATTATTCAGAAAGTCGAATGAATAATTTTATTTTAGCCGAATGGCATTTTTAACGTATCACTTTTCGTCTCAACGCCACTTGAAACTTAGGTGCTGAACCCTTGAAGCAGGAGTTGGCACAGTTAGATCGGAATCGGATCGATGGATCCGATCCAATTTTTTTAAGGTCATTTGATCCGACCCAGATCCGATCCTATTTTTTGCAAGCCTGCGGATCCGATCCAAAAATGTTTCAGATGTGCCGACCCCTGCCTTGGAGATTTAATTGATTGACTCAAAATTGAGGATATTTTAACATTAAATTAGGGAATATTTTGTAATTATTAAAAAAATTTGAATCTATGATGATATTTAAGAATATCTCAAACCCGGGAAGATGGCCCATTAATAGGGGTTGGGGGCATAATGTCTAAAACAAAAATGTCTAATGATCCTCAAATTAAAAGGATTAAAATGTCTTAAGATTTGGGGGTGAAATGTCTAAAAGACTTAAATGTCTAAAAAAATTATTAAAAAATTAAAAATAACACAAATTCGAAATTTCTAGTTTTACGGATTTTGATTTCTTCCATTATATTTTAAATTAAAAGGCCAGAATAGAGAGAATATTCGAAAATAGTTTCACGGAAATAAGGGAATTGCAGCCTTTTTGCGAGTTATCTCAAACCCTACCTTCGTTATCGGCAGATTTATCCAAACTTCGAGCACCAATGAATAATGCAGAAATTCATGTTTTGCAACCAATCTCCTAAAAAAATAGTTAGTTAATATTTCCAATAACCGTAGACTCTATTTATGGCAAGTAGTCGCCATTCACCATTTAATCGCATTTACGACGCTATCATTCTATGACAAGAATCATTTATAAAGTTATCACAAAACTTAAAAACAAAATGACGTTTTGCGTTTTTTGAAAATTTTTACTGTATCTTTTACATACTTATTTTTGCAAAAAATTTCCAAATCAACAAATAAAACCTTTCATCGTAATCAGAAAAAATTCTAAGACTTTTTTTATGTTACATCAAAGCCCAAAAATGATCACGTGATCGTATATTCAAGAAATAAGGTCGGTCAAAATAGTACTGTTTTTTCTTTCAAAAAATGTTTAAATCACTTTTTGAAATAAATGAAGATGTTGTTATGAGTTTAAAAGACTTTTTTACCATAACATCAAAGTCCGAAAACGATCACGTGACCTTCAAATTTGGAAATAAGGTTTTGGCTCAAGTACACAAATAGTACTCAAATTACGTCGAAAAAATTTGTGAGATGACAAACACCTAATTTAAGAGTTTTGAACATGATGATATTTTCCAAA
>SCLH01000936.1:237386-252618 GCA_004367855.1 Oikopleura vanhoeffeni | reverse complement strand
GATATTTTTTGATGAGGCATCACTGCCGTATTACAGGAAGTTAAACTAAATGCTTATGCGATTAGTTATAATGTAGATTCGGTGAATTGAGGGTAAATTTTCGAAAAAAGTTTTGTGATATTTTTATGAGTTATCACATCCGTTGAACTAAATTAATGAACATTTGGAAATATATCTAAATGATGATTGTCCAGTTTGAAATCTATATAGATTTATTATATTATAGTCTTTTTAATTTTTTGAAAGATGAGAATTAAGATTCACTCTCGGTTTAACGGAAGTGATTGCTCTCGAAAAATATCACAAATTTTTTTTCAAATAATTTACCCTCAATCAACCCCCGATTGTTAATTATTACTGATAAAAATAAGATTTAAACCTTGACTTCGGTAAACTCGAATTGACTGCTAAATAATACTCAACCAAATAATCACCAAACAATTTTTTAATGAGGATGTATCCTAAGTCCATTTGTGTATTTATTACTGGATTAATTAATGAAGATTATAGTCTTCACTTTCCGGGTTATAACCGGAGTGATGATTGAGTCAAATTTCAAAAATTTTCAAAATTCTATCGAATCTATTTTAAAATTGTTATGTTATGTTTATTTCTCTATAGAATGTTCATGAAGTCGTTAATTGTGAATCTACACTATATATTATCATTTTGATGTACCTTAGGGTTGAGAATTTTGTTGATCGTCATCTACAATGAGTTCATGAAAAGTTTATTTATCTATGTTTTAAGGTTAAATTTTATCTTTTTTGAGTTAATTTTTACAGGAAAAGGCTGTAAAACCGTTCCAATCACAGGGCAGTAGTTGAAAAATTCGCTCGGGCAAATTTTTTTTGTCGAGAGTTGATAAACCTATTCATTTTTATTTTCAATTTATTATTATGAATTTATGTTTTCCTGTTTTCACCTCCAAAAAGCCAGGCCGGCATATTAAACATAAAGTTGTAAATAGGGATATATATACGGACCACATTTCAACGGTACGAACAAGCGACCTCATTGAATAATAATTCAAATAAAAGACAGACGAGGTTGGAAAAAGTCAAAACTGTGCGATTCGGAGACGCGACCCTTTCTATCCTAGGATAACCTTACCTAAAATTTATTTATTTACAAAATTGATGCAAGAGAATCAAAAATTTCGACAGGTACTTTCTTACTGCTTGAATATTATATCAGACATTACTTTTAATTGCCTCTCGACGCGACGTTTGAAATAATGACAATACAATTTTAATGAAAGTGTGTATTGTTTAGTGTTTTGGGTGTATTTTAGTGTTATATTAGTGTTCTTTATTTCTTTGTAGTAAATGCTAGATTGTGAGGTTATGGTGTCGAACTTAACCATTGTTTTGTTTTACTTTTTTTTAGATCATTTGACATATTAAAGGGTGCAAAATTTACGAAATTAATTCGTACTAAACGTGGTAACGTATTCAGATACTTGTGCTGTCTCGACTTCCTCGAAAAAGTTTAGTGATAAGTGTTGGTGAAGAACAACGTGTGGTTGTATGTATCCTTCACGTATGTTTGCTTTACAATGATATACTATGTGCTTTTGAGAAAAGAGGTGAGCGATGTCTTAAACTAAGAAATAAAATCTAGAATGTTATGAATGTGTTAGATGTTCAAAGAATGTATGAGCCTTTTCTGAGAGATGTTGTCGATGCAAAATCTATGTTTTGAAATTAACTTGCCTCTGACTTTTGTGAACACGTTCAAAGTTGGAGGCCGATAAAATAGTCTCTCTTGGTAGCTTGGTCGTGTAGCACTGTAGTATTTATACTGCCTTCCAAAGGTCATAAGATAATAAATATGTGAGTTTTTAGTATAAGCGTGTTATTTATATAGCGTAACTATATTTTATCGTAGTAAATTGAATAACTACAACAATATGATATTTACAGGAAAAACATTTTATAGTGGGTATTAGAATTGTTGTGTGTGTTCGAGGTAACAAGGTTTCCAATTTTCAGTGTTTAGTAGTAATATTTTTTGGTTATAGTTTGCAAAGTTATATTTTGTTATTTCATAGGGATCATCGAGTAGAGAGTTAGTACTCTCAGTGGTGCAACTGTTGCTTTAGGAGATGTAATCTTGTCAGTTTCTTATGACCTGTAATAGTCTCTAAGCGTGCCGTTTTTAACAATGCGAGCTGATCTGAGATTATTTAAGTGCTCGTCGAGATTACAGTGTGGGTAAGAAAATCGTGTGTTGCGAGGGCACAAGGGAAAGCGTCTCGTATCTATTTTCTTGCGGGATTTGAGAGAGGTGCGATAATCTCTGCCAAGGTATGTTAAAATAAGGTTTTATCAGGGAGGAGGTGTTGTTCGTGCAGTAGCTGTAGATCGCAAGTCGTTTTTAGATTAGGGTGATAGGAGTAGGAATAGTAGATGTTTATGTGGCATCGAGACTTAGGACGAACTGTTGATGGAACAGATCGAAATAGTAGACAACTTTTGGCTGAGTGTTAGCATTTGTTTAGAGGTCTAATTGGTTATCATTTATGATTTGCGCGATTCTGTATGGCCATGGCACTCGGACCGTTGTGTGCGTGATATATCTATTGGTTTACTTATTATCATTGCCATGATTGCAATGCTTGTTGTGATGCGTTTCTGCTCTAGGTAAATCTGGAAAATTCAGTTATTTTTCGCAGCTCAAAGATTGAATTAGCTGATAGATATGTTGTGTGAGTTATAATTATTTGACGGAGAAATTTTTATTAATTTTTAATTTCGCATGAATTTGATGATGATATAGAGGTTCCATGCAGCTGAAAGAAAGAATAAATGTGTTTCAGGGTTAACTATCTAGATACACGATATTTGGAGAAAGGAATTCTAATAAATACATTTTCATGAGTCGTACAGGCTAGCTTTGGAGTTGGGCAGTTGGCCCTCAAAAACTAATCGTTGATCTTGATAGTGGTAATGCCTACGATAACGACCGGCCGGTTCTTGGCAAAGGAGGAGATTTTGGAGACTGAATGACTTCGAAATTTCGGAGATCGGGAGAGAGAGCAATAGAAAATAATTTGCTGGAAAAGGTGATGAGAGTAGACCTACAAATTTGAATGTTTTAATAAACATAATGTATGGACACTGGAGAGACTTCAATTTTAGTGTATTTGAGCCGGTTAATAGGTAATTGTATGTTGGATATAATTGGGGATTACCCGTCATAGCAGTTACATTGTTGTAA
Organism: Oikopleura vanhoeffeni; assembly: GCA_004367855.1. Lineage (NCBI taxonomy): Eukaryota > Metazoa > Chordata > Appendicularia > Copelata > Oikopleuridae > Oikopleura > Oikopleura vanhoeffeni. The sequence continues at coordinate 249,396 of SCLH01000936.1, read as the reverse complement.
AACTGAACTCAGGTTTGTCGAGTTTGTCGTGACCCACAATGTACGAGGACAAAAGATGAGTCGTTCTATTTTATTTGGTTCATTTACTGATCAATAAAGAATAGTAGATTTTAATGATGTACAGATCAACGTGAGATACTGGCTAGAAAAACAAAATGTATTTTCACAATTTTTTGGAAAGAGGTATGCTATAACTGTATTTTTATCTTTTTCGAGTAACAGAAGAGTAACAATGAACTTTGTTTGTGCGCATTGTATTGTTAATCCACGTTAAATTAAATTCACCAATAATGACACGTTGATGGGGGTTATGGTGTGAACTCTATTTCGAGCGAATTAGTGAGCCTAAGTATTTCTGACTTTACGTCGACCTCCTTAGTGCGAGAATGGTATTACAGATTGTTACAGCGTCATTAACCTAGCATGTAATTAGTGGAGTCTCTCAGCAAAACTGTACATCAAATTTATTTATTCGAGTGGGTTTTTATTTTTCTGAAAAAATGGACTTTTGTAGTCAGAGTGGTTGTTATACTTCTTTCTCAATTTCGACGTGGGCGGAGTCTAATAAAAAATATATTGAGATTATTTTGATGTGACTTGTAGCAAGTGAAGGGAAAATAAGTTGAAGTGTATGTCTAGATCAACAGAAATTGCAGCCGCAATGTTGTATGAGAATCAACATCTTCTTGTGTGTCTTATCTGAGTAAGATTGTAGTCTATATCAAAAGAATAGTTTGTGAGCACACGGTAGATTGATTCATGAAAATGAGTGAAGATAATAGTTTAAGGGCCATTACGGTGCATTTTTTGCCAGTAATGATGAACGATTATGGCTCTTTTGCATAGAGTTGAAGAGGATATCTATCTCTTCACTGAGTAGAGTGAGTATGCGCGTTGGCTGTACAAATTATTTCCATGCACATAGTAGTATGTTTTCTTTGTATCGTGCGAACTATTTTGATAACTAGTACTATATCTTTTGTTTGCATTATGGTTCAATTTTTAGAAATATATCTTGAGTATCGAATTTTAAACTTTCTAACTTCTTTAGTCATTTATGAGAAATTGTGTCGTGTCTAGTCAAACATATTGTGGAATTGCTTTTTATTTGTCAAATTTATTTTTATCTTTAACTAATTGTGAAGTTTTTTTTTTGGTTGAATCCGTCCTGTGTTCCCGTGAATTATGTACGGTGGTGGGAGTGTTCTGCCCTTCTTTTTAAGATTATTGACATGATATTTGGTTTCTTGCGGAATTACTGTCTCAAATAAGATTTGACTTTTTTTTTGCTTATCAAATTTTATATCGCTTTTATATATTTCTTCCGGCAGTGAGGTTTCAGGACCTCATATTGTTGACGTATGTATAGTATATAAGTTCGTTTCATTGGTTTTTATAGTGTTGTTAATTAATTGGTGATTTAAGTCTGTGTTTTTGGTCGTTAATGACCGGAAAATTTGGAGTTATGTGGTGGTAGAGGTTGATAATCGAGTCGGGGTTGTGACTCTTGCTGAAGCAAATGAGAAACGAGACCTCTACAAAAGTGGTTGTACTCAATTAACGTTTTCTAGCTAGTGTAAACGGGCAACATTTTTTATTGATCTTTTGTCTTGGTGAGAAATCAGTATGAAATGCTTGATATCTAGTAATATTTGTATAGTATCTCAGAAAATAAATTTTATGAAAATTAATGATGATATTAATTGTTCATCCTTTCTTGTTCAAAGGATTTGTTGAAAGCTTATTTTCTTGAGGATCAACCTTGATGGAAAAATAATAAATGAGTTACCACTGTTTACTTGGTATGTCAGATAAGTGCGGTCGTTGGATTATTTACTTCAGGTTAGGTATCAGATAGTCTCAATCTTGCATTGTGATATGCCGTCGCAATTACACTCAAGTTTTGAAGAAATTCGGCGTCGAGAGACGTGGATGCGTTTGATCAGAAATAGAATCTAAGGGATATGTGCTGATAGTCCAGGTTGTGCAACAAAGCCACATATTGGTTTAAGTTTCGACGTTCTGATGGCTACTCTCGAATTCACTATATGATTTAATTTTTCATTGATTCTTATACATGTATGGTCCAAATTCTTTTCTGATGTGACTAAAATTTTGTTATTTTTTATCCAAGATTTACTTTTTTAGATATTTTCGACATTTTCTCTCGGAATTTTGAATCGATTAATTGTGAAATGAGACCAGCATTTAGATAAATTTTGATTCGATTCCTTTTGGTCGATCACGATTTGGTCTATATTGTTTATATATCTGACATTAAAAAATTAATAATGATATTAAAAATATGTTGAGCTCATTTTGGGCGGGCTTTATCAAACCGTACGGAATCATCCCGTATCTTTTGAGTGTTTTTTCAAAACGAAGTGATTTATCAAGTGAGAAGTTATCGATTTACATATAAAAAGGTGTACGGTAATGGGTGACTATTCAAAGTGAGCTCGAGATTAGTGGACAAACTTACTGTCTCGAAACAGTGTTTTTAGGTCTCAAGGAATTTTGAAGTGGAAAATGTTTCATCAAGCGAGAAAATACAATTATGCATAAGTTAGCGAACTTGCCTCAGTGATCACTCGTGCGAGTCCTATTAAACACAGCTCGATATATTTGTTTTGGTCTGAGTAGGTCTTGGGCTTTTGTGAGAGAAGGATGTGTAGTTATTTCTTCGGATAGTTTTAATTGTGTCGGCCAGACGACAGGGGGTATTTTTGTTCTTAGCTCGAGAGGGGCTTGAACGTGGGTAAGAAAGGAGCTGCGGATCTCTCTATTATATGCAGGCGTGATGGATTGCATAATAACTCAAGTTAAAAAGGGTTTATTTTATTGAGGAGGAGTGTGTGGTCGTCTCGGGTCTTAAGACTTCCTAAATAGGGAGTCTAAATGTTTTTATAATGGGGATTCGTCTAATTAAAGCACGTTTTGAGTCGCTATGTCCTTCTGCTGTTCTTACCGTTTGGATAAATGATAGATTAACAGAGAGTAGCCGTCTAGTTTGTTTGACAGAATTCTCATGTTTCATATAATATATTGATTAGCGTGTTTCAGTTTATGAATATTTATTCGAAAATATTTGAATCGTAATTCTGATCTATTTCGGAGCTATGTTGGACGATTATTTTATAAAAGAGCTTATTTATCGAATTCAAATTGAATGAGTTCTTATCGTAGATATATAGCTCTTAAAGAGCGTGCTAGAGATTATTTCTTTCCGGAAATTAGCTCACAGTTTGCTTTTGTTAGTATATGTTAAACTCAGTACAAATTGTAGTTCAATTACAGGTATATTGTGTTCGAACTTTATATGCTTTGAGTAATTTCTTGTTATGGGCTGGAAGTCTATGAGTTATAATTTCTGATAATAGTAAATTTTAGGATTTTTTTCTTTATAGTGGTCAATTAGAGACTATTTCGAGAGGGGTATTATTTCGGCCAGTGTCTCGTCGTCAGAGGGATGGCTTTAATTCGCAACTTGTGAGGAGCCGGTTTAATCTATGTATTGATATGTATCATTAGTTTACAAAGTGATTTGATGACTATCTCTTGGATACTTGAGGTATTGTCTGGTCTTTTTATTATAGCGAAATATCTTTCTACGCTGGTAGTATACGTTTGAAGTACGTCTTATTCTTTTTTTGCGATAAGAAAATTTTTAAACTCAATCAAGAAAATTTCTTGATTGTCGGGATAAAAGAAAGTCTAAGAACTTTATTTCCTCTCAGTAGACAATAAGTCATGCCCAACCATGTCACTGACCGTATATAGAGGAGTCATATAGGCTTGCTGTGTAATAAGATCGATATTTGTTTTTCAAAAATAATTATACTTATATTTCATTTTTTGAAAAATGAAAGTGGTTCTAGAAGTTTTGGAAGACTTTGTTTAATGATATTAGTTATTCAAAGTCGACTCAAAGCTCGATCAGCGTGACCCTATCAATGTGTTTATGGATAATTAGTACAGCTTTTAGGCTTCAAAGTTAGTGGCATAATCCAGATTACTCTATTATTATTTGCTCGATAGAATTTATTGTTTTGAGGCATAAAATATATGTACTATCTTTAAATGGGAAAGTTATGTGCTTTGTGCTGGTGAATGGTGGTTTATATTTCTCTTTACAGAGTGAAAACTTGCGCTTTTGAACAAAATTCTAGTGGCAGTTTGTAAATTTGAGGATACTTTGGTGTTGTGAATATTATTGGACATCATAGCCTCGGTCTACGATTAACACATTCTCAAAGTAATACTTTGTTACCACTTTCTATGCTACCACCGGTAGGTGAGTCTATCTAGAGCACTAAACTAGGTTTATATTTTTTTATATCTACTATGTCTTTTTATTAACGACCACATCAAAGTGTACTCTCAAAATTTACACAAAGTAGATAAATATAACTTGTGAGAACAAAAGTGTTATGATATATACGTATTGTGTACTATTTTTTTACTGTCCTATTTCGTATCTTGAATTTCTCACTTAATACAGTCCTGAATTTTGCCAAGTTTTTCGAATTCTCATAAAGTCTATCTTGCTTGTTTTAGACTTGAATGTTTATGAATTGGTGTAGCGCATATATTTTTCTGATAGATAGGTATTAAGATAAATAAATTGCGGCAGAGTAATAGTATGAGACAGGTAAGTTCTGTTGAATAGGAAGTTTTTGCATATGGAGAGAAATGATTGATGTAAGATTGTGAACTGTGAATGAAAATTTCGAAATAATAACACAGATGGTCGTAGCGTCGACAAAAATAATCAACAATTAATTGAAGCTGTAGATTCACTGTCAAAAGCTCTGTATATTTATTGATAATTTACAGATTGTATGAATTACTCAATCAAGTGCGGTCAAGTCGATATGAGTTTTATTTTACTAGTTTTAAGGCTCTAAAGAACATAATATAGAAGATTTCTAGAGATTTTCGATTAATCATTACGATTATGTTATTATGTGATAACATGAACTTTACGTTTCTCGGTGGTGATAAATGGTTGACAATTTCCCACACCTCAATTTATAACTAATTTTGTTCATTGATGTCTGCCGTGGGAGTTTGCTGGGTTGTTTTGCGGGCTTAAAAGCAATAAAAAATATTTCGATTTTGAAAATTTAGATTTTGTCGTCTAGCTCTGCTATTTGATAGAAAAGAATTGAAATTGCACATGAGATGCTTATTTATGGTCATACCTTAAATAAGTCTATACCGATAATATATATATTGTATCATGTATTATATTTTTAGTTCTGCGTTTAGTCGCGCTAACTGAATAAATGTAACTTGTATCAGATCTACTATCTTGTGACTTTTTTACAGGAGTTGTATTTTGTTCGATACTCTCTAAAGGATTGTTTTTATGGCCTTGTGATAGTAGAATTAACGTGTAATGGATTTATATTATATGATACGGTAGAATGACTGAATTCAGTATGAGCTCAGCAATCTAATAAGAATGCCAAATTTTTGTTGGCAATTATTTTATATCAATAATCTAAGTGTATTGCCATACAAAAATAATCAATTTGCATAAGAATGTTTTCACATATAGTAGTATATTTTGTACATTTGCAATTGATACAGGAGGGGTTAGTATTTGTCCGCCCATTTGGAAGTTATTCTCCTTCTCAAAATCAACGATCTCTAAATGTCAAATCTTATATGCAGTTGGTACCTGACAAATCTGTGAGAGATACTGTTTGTAGATTAAAGGCACAAGTGTCGTTATGTGAATATAGTATTATACATCTCCAATAAGCTCTTGAATTAAATACATTCTACTCTAGTAAGTGAGGTTTCACTCTCTGAGAGCATATTCTCATAAACGGTTATTTTTATAATATTATCTATTCTCTATGTGTTATGTGACACGCCAATTCTATACAAAGTTCGGTACTCAATTAAGTTGCTACAAATGGCAGATTATGATGAAGATATTAACAAAGAAGTAGATTGATGAAGTACTTTATATATCGAATTTTATGACTTGTGTATTTATAGATATCTCACGTATCGGTAACAGAATATTCTCGAGTTATAATTACGATCTGAACTTCGTATCGTATTATTTGTAGTATACGATATGTAGTTATTTAGATAAATGGATCGTATTTGTATTCGGGAATATTGTTTTTTTCGTATACGAAAACCAATCGGCCCGATAATGAAGGTAGTTTTGAAAATTATCATTTTAGTATGTCTAAATTTTGAGGGAAATGAAGCTAGTAAGTTGACTCGAAGACGATAAGAGAAGTTTTTATATATTTTGATAGTTTCTATTATATTATTTATGTTCTCTATGAAAGACATACCGTTAATTCGAGAATGTGAAGCCAGTGAAAAGCCGGAAATTTAATAGGTTTCGTTAAATTAAAATGTTTCGATCTGAATATTTCTAAGATTGAAAATTATAAATTGTAAACAATTTTGTCACATATAATGTTGGAATTGCTCGAGAGGTTCTATTCGATGCAAATAATTGAGTTGGTTCTTTACAATCTAATTAATTTAACAAGGAAGTTTAAGCTAATTCTTTATCTCAAGACTCTTTCATATATACTTTTATTGATATATTTGAGTTTATAGGCTTTATTATAACAAATTGATATTTATTACTTTAAATTTTTTTCCATTTGTTCGGTTAAATTAATATATTATGCCAAATAAATTTATACTTATGTATCTTAATACTTATTGGCGGTAATTATAACAATTCGGTTGTTTTTTTTAATTTGTTTGATTAGTTTGTCATTAAATATTTGCGTAATTTGACAAAATTCTAGATGGTGACTTTATGTTTTCTAAGATTTGTTTTACTAATGATTATTTTATAAGATTTTTTAAAAATTAAAGATGTGGGTGCCACCATTGTAGATTCTCTTAGGTTCAAACTTCTTAGTAACAAAAATAACACAAATTTGTACATAATTAGTTTTAATAAATTATTTGCATGTACTTTATTACAGGAACTCAAAAGAAACGTATTGTACAATCTTCTCTTTTATACCCTGGAATAAAAAAAGGATATTTCCGACCTTATGATTTATAATTACATGGTCTTTATTGAGTAGATTATTTATAAAATTTTATCCCAGTCCTGAATAACAGACTATAATACTTTAGCCATGTATTCTGAAACAATTTAAAATTATTTGAGAAATCTTGTAAATTTAAATAGATCTTAGATTTTCTTCGTATTACTTTAGAAAAGTTTAAATAAAAAAATATGATTTTTTTACAGCTATAATAATTTGTTAATATTAAAAATAACATAAAAATTATTACGAATAGATGTTATGATTTGTGTAATTGTTGTAATAATTAATATTTATAGAAATCAAGCTAAGTTTCAAGCCTACTTTTTGTTAATTAGTTTAGAGATTACTCGCAAATTTTAATTTTTTTCGGATGTTTAGTTATTTTTCATATATGTTTCTCGATATTGCAACGTATAAAATTTGTTTCAAAACTTTTTAGATTTTCAAATTTTCTTTACGCTTTTGACTCCCTAATGATACAAGCATTTCTAAATAAGAATAATAGTTTTTTGAAAAAATTATATTTATCAAGGAATTATCCTTCTCTCCCAGAACACTAGTCTGACGAGATTATATTTATGTATCAATTTTAGTATCAATTAACGCTTATAATGTTCATTGACATTAGATCTATACAGTAAGAATACGAGAATATTTTATATAGCTCATGATATTAAATTGGAGAAAATATCCGGACGTTCAGTGAGATTTCGGGAATTAATCATACTATAACTGTCAAACTTGATATCGACTCGTAATCTTTTCTCGCTATCACATTCGTGTTTTCTATTATCGTTTGTGTATTTATGATCTCGTTTGACGATGTGCTTGATAGAATTTTGAGTATCTATATGATTGTTTATGTACGTCTAAAGAAGTATAGTTTTAAAAAAGTTTATTATCTCTTAGAATGGTAGCCCGTCACAATGGACCGTATATGTTTTGCTTTTTAGCTCGGTGTGGCACGCTAAGTCGACCAATTACCGGTTTAAAAACATTATGGCTAATTTTCGATGTTCGGTCTCTGTTTGTGTTGGGATGTAACCAAGGGACTTTGAGTGGTAATCGTTAACGAAGGGCTAGATCTACAAGCGTATCCTCAGATTTTTTCACTGCTCTATAAGCATAGCTGTTATTGGGCTGTGATTGAAAAATCTTGTACAAAGCGACGATCCTATTTCCCCTTATATATCTCTAATTTATTCGAATTTACCATCAACGAATCATTGGCTCTCGAAAAATACATCACGTAGTATCTATTTTTACAAGTAATAGAACGAAGATATAGGGATCTAAATTATGATATTCATACGACGATCCAATTATTCCAGCGATAAATAATATTTAAATATAAAAAACTAAAATCTGCGAACACTCATTTTTCTAATCTTGTGGTTTAACTACTTACTTGCATAATTGGCAAGATGTTATATTAGTTTTTGGTTGGTGTTAATTTGTTCTCTAACTCTGTAACTAGAGTTATAGGAGTTTGTGGCCTTATATTGAAACTCTGAACTATATTGATTTTGTATACGACTAATATATTTTTATAAAATATACGAGCTACATAAAAGACGAAGTCAACTATCTTTGTTTTTCTATCGGTTTTGATACCAAAATAATATTTTTCGTAACAGAATAATTTATCTCATAGGCTCGTTTTATCGTTAACTTAATTAATATTCTATATAAGGTGTGTTATGTTACTAGGGTGTATTATTTTAACACTTTTGTGCTAAGTTGTGATTTTACGTTCTTGATATCTAAGTTGAACATGTTTTATTTTTCGCAGGGGTTGGGTAGGATCAAGAGTCGGAATGAGAATCGTAATTTGTTTTTGCGACGCTTGAGCCTATCTCGCCGAATAGTGGGAAGATGGGATGTCGAAACTCTATTTGCACTAGGATCATATATTCTCATAAAAGCGTTAACCTTAAAACTTCCTTAACCTTGGAAAGATAATGTATACTAAAAACCTTCCAAAATATAAAGATATATTAAATGGCATTAGATTAGGATAAATACTCAATATATTCAGTCTTTGGATTGTTAATTTCTACAGATGTACCTACTTTATATGTGGACATACTCATTGGTACGATAGACAAAATGTCTCTCGAGAATCGTCTTTAACGCAATTGTCCTTTAGAAGTTTTGAGAGATATTAACTTTCAAAGACAGAAGGGCTGGGTTCGATTTACGAGTGAGGAAATTTAATATCCATAGTGTTTGACGGTTCTAATTATATGACAATTATGTGACAGGTTGATGGTGGTTTTCTCGAAAGAACCCGCCAAATTTTGACCTACTCTTTAAAACATCAGAATTCGGAACAACATGCCAGGATATTAATGTATAAGGACCGTCAGCTGCGTAGACCGAATTTCTCACTCTTCTACAAGATATCGATATTTCGCACTACATCTCATGTTACACTACTCTTATTGTATACTAATAACGTTATTGTCGTAAGCTAAAAGTGAAGATATCACCATTAAATATTAAATTATCTCAGATCCTTCTTCACAGAATAAGTCATGTTTGATGTTTTTCAAGAAAAAAAATTGTTTTCAAAAATAATTTTGAGTGAGTTTTTTTTTGAATATATATATTTTTTTGTATATGAATAAATGCTAAAAATTGATACCAGGTCTGTTATTAGTAATAAAGTACCTTTGCGTGTATGAGACATGGGTTGAGAGTATCAATTAAATGTCTGCTTATCGACGCAAATTGAAGAAAATAAGTTGATGGGACACAATTTAGGTATTCTCGCTCGATTTCTTGTCTATGTGTTAGTGTGTGTTGGGTGCATTTTCTCGTCTTCTATCTTAAGAAATAATTGTGTTAGAATTGTCTGTTTTATATATAGACTCTCTATTTATGAGATACGAGCTCGTTTTTCATTGATATACTAGGATTCTATTTACTTCTGATGCTCTCTTTATTTATGCCTTCTGATTCCTCGGTAAAATCGTAAATCGGAACTTTAGCTAAGAATCTTAAGAATTTTTTCAGGTCAATTTCAATCATTTATTTTATTTTTTAAGATTTAGCTTTCATAGAATTGGTGTTACGTTTTTTGATTAGGTTGTAAAACTATTATTGAAATGAAACGACATGCTAAAATATTTTTTGATTACGTATGCCTCAGATTCTAGTAGCAGCATATTGATGCTATTTTTTTTGTTTTTAGAAAGTTTTAAAAGCGTTTCATTTTCTCCGTGCTGTCCAGTTTGTATTATCCTGGATGTGATACCCTAGAAATGCGTAGGTATTTCGTCGAGCAAATGTATCATTAGTTCGAGACAAACGTGCTGTGAAATTTCGCAAAATGTTGCTGAAGATCATAATTGTTTAGCAATTTATTGGAAAACCTGAATTTTACATTTTTGATATATGTTATTAGATAACCAACCAATTTTCGTGTCTTCACTGATATATGTCTTTTTATCGTCCAGCACTAGAAAACGAAATTTGGGTGTTGAAAATTGTTAACTTTTTGAAATAAAATGCTAAAATTGTTAAGTATATGTTGCGTTACTGATGACGCAACTTGTGTTGCTCAGTTATTGGAACTTTTGATTTCTCTATGTCATAATTTCCAGCGTGAGTTTCTTTCCGAATAAAATCGGATTTTTCTCCTTAGACTAGAGATAAGTTTGAATGGATTATTGTTGTTTGTATTGTACATCTAATATTCTAAAAAATCAGAGTCACCTGCTGTTAATGTCGTTCTCTGATTGTTTGTACTTGTTCTTTGAAAGCGTTTAGTAGTTTATAGTGCAATTAAAGAGTAATGTTAACTCACCAAACAAAGATTTAAATTTCACTTCCGGTCAAACAGAAAGTGATGACTCTTCAAAAATATCACTAAAATTTTTTTCGAGTTATTTGACCCTGTAATCCACCAATTTATATATAATTACTCACCAAACAAAGATTGAAATTTCACAGTGATGACTCTTCAAAAATATCACCAAAATTTTCTTCGTAAAATTTTACCATATATCAATATTCGTATATAAGTATTTTATTATTTTCTTGAGATTCACTTAATGAAATTTACAATTGCATATTAATGTTCCTTAGAGGTTAAATCGAAAAAAGTAACAAATTCCTCAATTTATGACTCATTTTAAACCTACGCATTTCAAAAATTTTGATTTGCGATTTTGAAAAGTCAAAATAATTTTTTTCAAATTTTTTTCTTACCAAAATGCTTAGAAACTCGCAAGGAATTTGTTTCTCGCAACGGTCACACCAAAATGTGCCTCAAACAGGTCCTCCAATCAGCGACCAGAGAATTAAAAAAATCGGCTCGGGCAAAAAATTTTTTTTTCGAAAGTTAAAAACCGTCCTCCTTATGTCGAACCAATTCATCATAGGAATTTTAATGCTTCCTATTCGCCCTAAAAAAAAGCACCGTGCCCCGTAATGCTGGAACCAAAAATTCAAAAAATTTCAATTATTTTTTGGGAACCGAATTAAAATTCTTTATTATGTGTTTGAAAGAAAAGATTCGACGATCCCGTTTTTTGCCCGTTTTTTAAATGATTTTAGGTATTCTTGAGCCACAATTGTGGCTTTGTGCTCACAAGGGTTGAAACCAGGTCTGTTTAACCGTTTATGATATTCTGACGAAAAAAGTTTTTTGACAAAAAATTCAAAAATGTTCTTTCCTTAATTTGTCCGTAACACAAAAAGAATGAGGTTTTGCTTATGAACATGAACCCAGGTTACCAATTATATAATCACGAATTTTTATAATTTATTTCTGTTGTTTTTACGTAAATAATTACAGTAAAAAGCTACGTTAGATCATATGATCAAAAATTTTTGGATATTTTCAATATCTATGCGACCTTTGCAATCTGCCAGTTTATAATAGTTGGCAAATATCGACTGAATAATTATGCATCTCTAAACAATTCGTGGAATTACACATCAAAAAAAGACGT
>SCLH01000936.1:167530-213282 GCA_004367855.1 Oikopleura vanhoeffeni | reverse complement strand
AAAATTTTCTAAATATGAAAGTTACGCCTATAATTTATATCATATTTAGCACTTCATCTAGGCATATTTTAGCACATCATACAGGCTATAAACACCCGACATTGTTATTGCGAATTTTTTGCAGAAATGAAATTTATAAAAATCAAGTGCCAAATGGCACTTACCAGTGTTACAAAAAAGTGTTGTAAATGTCATCAATAATTAAGAAATGATATTCGCTTGACCCTTCCATCGGTTGACATATATAAACCAAATAGATACCAGAAAATTTAAATAGTGATTCGGCCTGATTTTTAATGGAGAATTAAACAAATTACTAATAAAAAATTTGAACATAATTTTATGGCGGAAAACCTTGAGTGCCAACACAGCTTTTGGTCAAGCTAGTTATAAAATAGTTAAAAGATAATATTTCAAATTATTTTAGTTGCACCTGTCCCGATTTGTTTGACGGTATAAATTGTGAGCTAGAACTGGATGCCTGTTCTACTCGTCCCGATCCCTGTGATGTGGAAGGCAGCATAATATGCGAGTCCCTGAACCCGATGTTGAATGATCCGCCATTTGAATGCATTTGTAAAATTGGTTATTTTGGACGAAAGTGTGAAACATCTTTATGTGATACTGCAAGTCCCTGCTTAAATGAGGCAACATGTTCGATGACACCCACTGGTGATACTTTGGAAAGTTTTATCAAAAATTAAACGAAAATATAGGTTTTTTACGAAAATGGCCTCTTGCATAAAGTATATCGAAAATTATCCCTACTGCGCCTTTCTCCGCACGCGTCATAACTTTGAGAAAGTGACCGATTAAATCGCAAGATTCTTGAATTAAGTCGACAATCGAGTATTGTGATTGGACACTGGATCAAAGTTATGACGCGTGCTGAAAAGTGCGCAATAGGGATAATTTTCGATGTCATCAATTCAAATTAAAAATAATAAAAATTTAAATTGGGTTCCGTTTTTAGACCAATCTTTCAAAGGATTTTGTTTATCCTAGTAAATGTTTTTTATCAATTTTCTGTAAAAAACTCACTTTCAACCTTTAATCTGCATTCCCATGCTGTTTTTGCTGGACAAAGACGTTGCTGGACAAACGCGTTGAATATAAATATTACGGGTGAGTCACGTGAAAAAATGACGAGCCAATTACTCTGCGCAATACTTTTGAGAGAGGGGATTCTAAAGAAATAAGGACCAAACTCCAGCTATTAAGGGGGTAGTCGTCGCAAATAGATTTGCGCTTAAAAGTTGAGACTATACTAAATTCGGCCAAAAAAAAGCAACTGAGCTTGGTCTAAGATTTTCTAAGAGTACTGGTCGCTGGAATTGAATTTTTTCGATGAAATCTTGGCCAACTAGGCTTTAAGGATATTATTGAGGATCAGCCAGTTTGTAGATCTAGTCTCTTTATTCAACACCATGAATATCAAGTTACAGTAAAAATTATACTTACTTATATTCAGGTGAATAAAAGAGACTAGATCTACAAACTGGCTAATCTCAAATAATATCCTTAAGGGAGTACTGGTCGCATTTAAAGACTCGGACATGAAATTTTTCCAGATAGTAAATAAGTTTTAAAATGTTGTTTTCTGGAAAATATGGAGAAAATAAGTCGATCAGCGGTCTTTTATTTTCATTTGTCATAAAAAATATTTCATCGCGATTTGAACATATTTCAGTGTGATTTTTTTTCAAATTTTGGAAATTCTGGAATTTGAATCACGGTTCCAAAAACGACGCAAAGATACAAAAATGCAAATTTCGAACTAGGGGCTTTGCGCGTATCTTCAAGGATCGTATACATACCAGTTTGTAGGTTTCTGCCGCAAAATTCCAGGGAGGAGTAGTATTTCCCCGAGGCACTCAAATAAGGCCAAAAAACAGTTTTTTGCTCATTTAAGCGAACCGGAATTGAAATTTTTTGGTAAAAACTGAACTGTGGTTCTGCCACGTTCTCTTCGCAATAAAAGCCAATAAAAGTATTCTCTATCTTAAACTCCAGGGAGGAGTAGGCTTTTGAAGTGAAAATAGTGTCACTTTTGAAAGCGTTCCTGATTGGTCGGAATCCAAGGCCTTCGATTTGTTTTGTGAAAGCAAGATTAATGTTCAAATTATCCCTAAACTGAAATACATATGTTCGTGCTGTTTCTGTACTTCATTGAGGCGACGCTGAAAAACCCTGTTTTTGGCCTTAAAATGCGACCAGTATCCCTTAAGCCCTTAGTTGGCCAAGATTTTCATCGAAAAAAATTCAATTCCAGCGACCAGTACCTCTTAGTAAAATCTTAGACCAAGCTCATTATCATTTTTTTACTATACTGTATTAGTTATACTGTATAAGTGTAGAAAATTATCAACAAAAGAGATGATATGCGGTATACCGTATACACCCCTTTTAGACTATGCCAAAGATTAGGGCACTGTCTCGTAAACGTAGTTGGGTTTTAAGTAGTAGAGCCCAAATCTTTGAGCCCAAAGTGTGAAAGGGGGATATGATATACGGTTACCGTATTACGGTATATTATATTTTTTTTAATTTTTAATTAAAAATTTCTTGTTAACTCACCCGAACTTAATCGTATTAAGCGCCCAATGACGAAGCATTTTTTGATTTGACCATTTTTGTTGATACAAAAATCCAGAAACTTTATTATCAAAGAAGAGTAGTCCGTGATGGTCCGTTTGGTCTAGTACATTATCTACGTTAAGTAGTACGAATGTACTAGACCAAACCAGAAAATAACAACCTTCTTCCTAAAGGGATATTATTACAAAAGCCACCTTTTCTTAATTATAAATCTTTGAAAATTTTTAATAAAAATTAGTGTGCTTGTCTGAAAAATGAAACTGGTGAGTGGATTGGTGCAACCTGTGACATTTTCGAACCTGAAACTGCAATTGGCCAACAACTTTTTGGTGCTGTTATAGGAAAGTCACCAATTTCACCACAAAAAATGTAATATTTGTTTCAAAATTCAATGTTGATCTAGTTTCACTCCATGTTAAACCATTTTTAGTAAATTTTAATAGATCTTTTCACTCCGTTTTTATTGATATACTTTTTTCTATTATTTCTTATATCAAAATTGAAAAATGAACGATAGAATTGTATACCAAATAACTTATACCAAAAATTTATTGTAATAAATAAAACGTGTGTTGCCGTTCAAGTAAACTCGTTATGTGTAGTGAAAAGTGTGTATGGAAAAGCTCTTCTTCATTTGTTAACGCATTTCATGTTCTTTTTACGCGAACGAGCGTGGACGTAAAAAGACGAGTGAGACTACAGTGGAGTAGTCTACACTCCCTCAATAAACGAATTTACCTTCAAATAAGGGATAATAAAACGAGGTTAACTAGATAAAAGGTCACAAACGTTTTATTGAAAGGTATAAACATACTTTAAAAATGTATGAAAAAATAAGTGGTCTTTTGTTAAAAATGAAGGAAAAACTCTTGAATTTACAATCAAAAATGCATTTCAAATAGTATTTGCATATCCTGTTCAGAGTCTTTCTTTCTGTCAAAATCTTTTTGTTCAATTACATTGTTTAATAAAAGTTTCATTAAAAGAAAAAAAAGAGTGAAAAACACACAAAAATGGTGAGAATGTACTAGACTTGGAAATGAGCGTCTCTGATTGGCCGACAGGTAGCCTGTACACTCACCCGTTGCTTAAAATTCATTCCTGAAATCTCTCGAATTTTTGTGTTTTTTCACTCTGAACAGGATATATAAACTAAACAGCACTTGGAATTGTTTCCCTGTAGCTTTTGATAGCTTTCAAAAGGAATTGCCCTTATACTTGGCGCAGCATGGGGCTGTATTGCTTATTGTAATAGAAGAGGACATCAATTATTAGTTAAGAAGAAAAGAAAACCGGTAAAAAAATTTGATGTAAATCCTGCGAAATCTCATCATGACAATCAACCTCAACACACGCAATCTCCATCAAGAGCTTCTAGACATCAAAAACCGAATCAAGCCAAATTTAAAAATCCCGCTCTTAGAAATATTGCCGCTAGAAGAGAATTTGCTTCGGATTTAATAAAATTTTCCGCGTTTGAAAAAATCTATTTAAAATTTTATCCTTTTCCAAAATTTCATCCCCCTCCAAATAGTGTTTCGATTTGTCTTGTAAACCTTTTAATTTTTAGAATCAAACCGTATTTTTTGCTTTATTTTTGAATTTTTTTGCTTGCTTTTTATAAAACACCAGTTTATTTATTATATCAAATCACCTGTAAATAGGTCATTTTGAAATAAATAGATTCCAGTTAATTTAAGAAATTCGGAAAAGCCCAAAACAATAATTTCCTGCCTGATTCTCCAACAGCATATTAGGTAAGTAAGAAGACTGCGGATTCAATGTCATAGAATAGCTATTTATAAAATGTATGTTGGAATATGGTACTTAGCGGAATTGTAAATCGTATGATAAAAATATGTTTGTGTGAAAATAGTGGAATTCCCAAAAAAAGGATAGACAGGAAATTTCTTTCAAACGCCTACGTTTACAAGGCGTAGAAGACAAATTGTTTTTTGGATGCGTAAAATTAACTAGAACAAATGTTAAGACAAAAATGTCGTAGTACGACAGTCGTAGTCTGTAGCCGAATATTGAGTCCTCAAAATTAATTAAAAAGTGTTGATTTTTTCATAAAAATATTCAGACCCATGTCGCAGAGCGGCCTCTCTCTCCAACATACAGATTATGTGACTGAAGAAGAAAAATTCGATTCAAGAAAATAATTATCGGGCGGTAATGTATTTTGAACATAAATTATGTTTATATTCCAGTTTTTCTTATGTCAAATTTATCATATTTTTTAACAAAAAAAGCATCACGGTCAATAATGTTGTGAAAGCTAAATTTAATTTCTTCGCAATGCGTAAAATATAAATGATTTTGAATTGTTTAACTCGTAGACTCGGAATGAAAATAAACAATGATTTCTAAGAACTTTAATAAATAAAAACAAAAAAATGGTCATATCCAGGAAATGACTACGATTAATTTATGTTTTCAATAAAGTACCTACATGAGGGTCCGGCGTATAGGTCAACCTACGCAAAAACCAGCGTAAAGCTCCGCAATCGCACACGATCTTGAAATTACAAACATTGTTCTTCATGAGTGCCGCGTATAGGTGAATGCAGGAAAATAGGTTTTTTTCTCAAAATTCGTTAGGCAAAAGAAATAGAGCGTGTTCCGAAATGCAAAGATGATAGGGCAATTTTAGAATTTTTTCATGAAATGAAAAAACTATTCAATTAATTGTCGTTTCAGCGTTTTACTTCTATTCATACCAGTAAAGTTGATTTTCTTTCAAAAATCTGCACACAATTTTGTACAATGTTATTCCAATGTTCCTATCATTCATAAATTGGATTCAATTTTCTACGAAGTTGTACTACGAACTCGAGTTACTGTTTTTTTTTCTCATAAGACCATAAATATCGTAGGAAGCGAAATTTTCAACATAAAAATACAATTATCTGCTCGATAATTAGTCTGTCAAAAAAATTGCCCTGAATTTAATTAGTGGTTTCGAATTTTTTTCGTTTTTTTATGGATTTCAACTCAGAGTGAGCTGGTACTCTGTACGATTCGTTTTTTCATAAAATAAAATACAAAAATAACAGGCCACCAGTAGCTTTGGAGTTTTCTGGCGTATTTATAGTACTGTTTATTTCTTATAAGCCGGATTATAATAAGCGATAAGTGATACTTTTTTAGAGTGGTACAGTACCACTGGTCTTTTTTTCTAGAATTCATTTTAATCAAAAATTTTTATTTAATATATTTGTTCGAAATAAAATCAAATAATGCATTCTAGAAGCTTATTCATTACGGGTGAGTCATATATTATACCAAAAAGTAGTTCTGAGGGTTAAAACCGTAACTTTACATTTGTGATTAATGGAGCAAAAATCAGCCTTATACTCAATCTGCTACCTTACTACTGATAAATAGATCTGTTTTTATTAACCAATCAGAGCGTATCTTCCCAGCCTTCCGGCGTATAGGTGAAATTCGGCGTATAAGTGAAATCCGGCTTATAGGTGAAGGTTTTGATCGACAAAACTTTCACCTATACGCCGGACCCTGCTGTAAATTTTGTATTGCGGAAGATCACTCAAATTACTAAAAACATTTTGTGACATGTTAAAGATTTCTGTATACCAGGTGAAGTGCGATTACTGCCGACTGCAACAGTGTGTTGGCAACACCCTTAAAATCATAAAAAATTGAGGCAAAAGATATTTTCTATCCTAAAAAATTGATCGATAAAAATACTCTAACGATTTTTTATATAACTTCCTAGTAGACTTTGCCGATTGAAATTCAAACATATTGATTAAAACTTTTTATCACTAGCCGTTAATAAATTATTTTGTCTTACTTTTTGGGCCGATTTCTTTAAAATTCATCTAAAATGCCGATTTCTTAAAACTGACCAACCATAAGAAAAATTTGAGGAAGTCAGTTTTTAGGAAAGTTTTCTGGTTACTTATCAATATAAACAACGTTTCTCTGCTATCATTAGAATTAATTATATTTATTTTCAAGTGGTTTTCTTTTTTTTTTGTCTAAACCTTTTTTTCGACTCATAACGCACTATGATCAGAAATTGACGTTAAAGTACCGCTGATAAAGTAAATACCAAGAACAAATTTTTTTTGATCGATTAAGGGGGTGGTGTTTAACAGTTTAGTACTGATATCGGAAAGTTTTGAGATTTGGTGAGAATCTAGAAAATTGTCTGAATTTTAGTGAATCGGTTCTGGTTTTTCAATTTTTGCCTCAGGGGTCAGGAATCTGGCTGAATGTGCCGAAAAAGGGTATTTTTGGACGTTTTGATAAAAGGCTTTTTCTGTGGAAATGCCAGAACCGTTATTTTCGGAATTTCACAAGCCCTAGGGGTGGTTAACATCGAATCGGTCGTACTTTTTTGAATTTCGCCCTGATTGGCTGTAAATCGAAAAAAGTGCGCGAAAATGACCATTTTGAAAATAAAAGTGATAATGAGAAAATTTAAATGTCACCAAGAGATTTATTGGGTATGCTTCTTACAATTTGCTCCTCACAATTTGCTGAAAACCATATTAGCAACTATGGTCTGATTTTGACCACAGCGGATTCTAGAAAAAAATTGAAGTTTTTCATGAAAATTATGATTTGATCTCTAGCACTGTGTGTGTTGAAAATCAGACAATAATTGCTAATATCGTTTCCAGCAAATCATACTCAATGAATCTTTTGGTGACATTTAAATTTTCTCATTATCACTTTTATTTTCAAAATTGTCATTTTCGCGCAGTTTTTTGTCGATTTACAGCCAATCAGGGCAAAATTAAAAAAAAACGACCGATTTGATGTTCAACACTCCTAGGGCTTGTTCCATCCCGAAAATGACGTTTCTGGCATTTCCACAGAAAAAGCCTTTTATCAAAACGTCCAAAAAAACGCCCTTTTTCGGCACATTCAGCCAAATTCCTGACCCCTGAGGCAAAAATTAGAAAAAACAGAACCGATTCACTAAAATTCAGACAATTTTCTAGATTCTCACCAAATATCAAAACTTTCCGATATAAGCTCTAGGATCCTTGTTTCTTTGAAAAAAGCTGAAAAACTCGTCTTTAACCGCGGTTAACCAGATGGTTGGTGAGAGTGGTACTAAACTGTCAATTGGAGTCGTGAGATCAAAGATAGATCTTCCTAATATACATATATGTATGTTTCAAAAATGTCCAGTCTACATTTGTCTAACCGTACGGAGCCTCTGTAATCCCAAAAGTCACCACCCCCATAACTTATGGGCCATAAGGATCAAACGGTTCTTGGCCGATAACTATCCGTAAAAATGCAGAAATACGATCAGAAAATGATATCATCATACTTTAAAAGAATAAATAAGTTTTTTGCTACCTTCTATTTTCGACTTAAAATTGAGCATATTTTGAGTGACCTTTAAATGCCCAATTTATTGAGGCTTGAGAATTGACAAAATATTGGGCACTTAAAGCGCGCGCTTTAAGTGCCCAATTTTTGGGCACTCGGTAATTTATAACTATCAAAATTGCTTAGAAAAAAATGACTGGTGTTAAATGAGGTCAAGCACGACGAACAAATTTTGGGCACTTAAAGCACCCCCCATATTTTAAGATAACTTTTTAATTAGAGAATATTCTGAATTCTGAAAAAAATAATTAAACTTCAAATAATTCTCTAAAAGAAAGTATAAAAAAAATTGTGAGAAGTCAAGTTCACTCAGTACACCATGGTATCAAAATGGTGGTTTTCGACAGGCATTTTCTACCAATAAATTGAAATATTTTTTGAATGTTTTGAATTATGTAAAAATTGTGGGATTTCTGCTTTCACATAGATTTAATACAGGAATAATCAGATGTGTAGTTATCACAGTATAAGCATGCAAAGTTGTGCTTCAAATGAAGCTTTGAAACCTTCATGGAAATTATTGGGGCCTCCATGGGTTAATAATTTTAATTTTTAGAAACATTTTTTGGACAATTTTAAACTTTAATATCAGGCAAATGACGATGTTTCACTCTCCTGTCAACCGAGGATATGGAAATCAAGAAAAACGCTTTAATCAACGAATTCACCCCTGGGATCAGCCGCGCGATTTCAACAGAAATAATAATATTCCAGATAGGTTCGATCATTTTTTTAAATTGAAAATTTTTATCAAAAAGTTTTACAATAACCTGTCCAAAAATGTATTTAAACCAAGAAATTCGGTCGGCCCTTTATCAGTCGTGAACGGAACTGCAGCAAGCAGATTGAAACGGAAAACATTTCAAGCTCCAAGAATAAGGTCTCTTAATTTTCGTCTGAAAAAAGTCCGATTTATGTGAATCAGCGCATCTTAATTAAAGAGGTACCCGACAGGTTTCTCTGATTTTCAAAAAACTTTCACACCAAACAATTAGCCTAACATATAGTGAAGTTTTCAAATATAATCAATGACTTTTTGTACCGGTAACCGGTTTTAATAATCCATTCTTGCGTTTTTGAGTATAATTTCATTTCGTTACGTCAAAACAGACTTTCATGAGTTTTCGTTTGGTGAGCCAAATTTGTTAGTTCAGTAACTACTAAGAAAGATATTTGACATCCTTTGCGGCCAAATAGGCGTCTTGGATCAATACAGTTCAATAATTTAATTTTGACGACGAATTTCAATACTTCGTACGTCCTGCAAGTAATAAGAAAATTTCATTCGAACTTTTTTTATTATTAAGAACGGTTTGCTCAAAGTTTTGGTAGCCTCAAATTACAGTAAAAATAGGTTTTTGAAAAACTTTCCATTTTTTTAATCAGGACAATATATAAAAGTTCACTGTGAGATCCGAATCAGATCATTCGATGCATACAGCCGATGCATACATGTAGTTTTTTCAATTTTTTAGGCAAAAAAATGTACAAACAATTGGTTTTACAGATCGAGTACGCCTTTAATTACAAAAAAATCTTTGGAAAACCTTCAAAGACATTCCAATTTACATTTTATTCATCCTGGATTAGAATTAAAACGACAAGCAGCATTCACTGACTAAACCACTTCTACTTCAAATTTTCAAAATAAACGTTATTAATGAACTGCATTGCAGTAACTGCATAATTTAACTACCAGAAAATCGATGAAACAAACATGATGTTGAATTATAACGATCAATATATGATATATCATATCTATAACGAACTGTAATTTACGGTATTTGCCACTTTTTTGACGAAAATTTTTATATAATTTGGCTTTTGAAAACGACTTATCCGATTCAGTTCTCAGATAGCTCAAACTAAGCAAAAATATCTAGTGTATAAATTATTATACGATATAATATAATAAAGTAAAAATGGTCCGACTTTATTTTTTCAATTTTTCTGAAATTACTGAAATTTTTTAATTATCAGTTTTTGTTAAAAAATTGGAAATAATGCTCTGATTCGGACCATTATTTTCGTACTAAATTTTTTTCTTAATATTTGTGCTCAGATCGAGTTATCTAAAAACTGAATCGGATAAGTCATTTTTAAAAGCCGAATTATATAAAAAAAGTTGGCTGAAAAAGTGCCATAAAAGCCCCCAGCAAGTACCGTAATAGATATATGCGTATCACTTAGACATGAATTTGTCTGTCTTAACAATTAAATGCTGACTTAATGAGACTTAATTTTAAAACTGTATGTTCTTCGTTGAGTTCAAAACACGATGCTTCAAAATGCTCTAACCAATAACTTGCATTTTTTCGTGAAAGTAACTTCCATATTCGTCTTGAAATTATGGTCAGTAGACCACTAGTAGTCTTATTGACTACGAAAAACATATTGTCTCATTTTTCGCATTGTTTTTTAAAGGGGAAAATCAACTTAACCTTATTTGCTGAATATTTCCTTAAAAAATCTACCAGCTCAAATTGAATTTATTTTCGGACCAGTTTAAGTTTCTGTGCTGAAATTGACCCAGAAAATGTTGTGGAGAAAAATTAGACCCGAACCGTGTGACTGGCTTGACTTGACTTGTTTTGGAAAGTTTAGATGGTAAAAACGGTATTTAGTTCACAGTTTGAAAGTCCTGATGAATTAATGGTTATTCGATAATTTATTCTAGTACTTTCCATGGTTTTCGGTGGAAATTCAGTCAAAATTTGCAAGCATTTAACTTTACCGTCTGGATAAATCCGTACTTTCCGGCAGAGAACGTATTTTATTTGATGTCGATTTCAATAATTTCAGGGTTTAAGTTAAAAATAGGGTCAAAATTAGTGAACTATCTTTCAATTTCATCTTTTTCAATTTTACAACTTGATTTTCTGTCAGCATAAATCGGTACTATCCCGCAAAATTTTTATTCATTCTCTGTTCATCTCGATAATTTTCATGGTTTTGGGCTAAAATTGAGTCAGAATTGGTAAACGATCTTTCACTCTCATCTTTTTCTATTATACTACTTAATTGTCTTATAGCATAATTCCGCACTCTGGTTTCCCGCAGTTTTCGATCTTCTGAAACGGAAATGATTGAGTCTTGACGACTTTGAAATCGAAATTTTACTTTTCCATGACATCTTATGAAAATTTTCATCATTGTGCTTTGAAAGCATACTAGACTTAGAATCGCCAGACATATCGCGGATCCTGAAATTTTCGTTTATTTTTAATTTTTTCGATAATGCCCAAACCAGAAGTAGTAACATTTTATCGTGAAAATTAATTTCATGCTACATGTTTTTTATCAATAATTTGATTAAAATCTATACTAAAAATGTATTTAGGGAATAACTAGTAGTATTCAGAAAAAAATAGTCAAATTAAATCTGGAAAATTTGTTGGTTCAGCCTCATTTCATGAGGGGTACCCCCTTAAAGTATATAAAGTTGATAAACTGCATTAGGTTTATTTTATTTGACGTTGGTATTCTTTCAGTAAGATTTTGGCCATTTTCTCTGGAGATTTTTTAATTTTAATTCAATTTATGCCGAAAAATTTATGAGAATCACCTGAGCAACTTATTTTATTTATCCGGACTCCAATTTCTCGGCAAGATAGTAAATCGGCTATATTTCAGAAAAATAGAAAGTTTTTGGACATTTCTAGAATTTTTATGGGATTGAGCTTCGGTTCAATAAAAACTATATACTGTCGTGTGTCTAAGGGAATTTTTCTAAAAATGCCTTAAAAAATCGAAAAATGGCGCTAAAGAGCAAAAATGCAAGCCAAATTTTCAGAAGACTTAGGCTGACCTCTCAAAAAAGTTTTAAAGCAATCAGTCAACTGGGTCAATTTTTTTGTAAATTTATTTTTTTGATCAAGATTGGCTTGCATTTTTTCATAAAAACTGAAAAATGCGTAGGTTTTGCCCAAAAAACGCAGAAAGACACTAAAACGTCCGCTTAGAAAACTTTGACAGTAATATAATAATGTAATACTGTCGTATGCGTCTAAGAGGACAGAAATCTTTTTGTCGGTTGTCCCACCTGAAAACGTGTCGTTTTGTCTACTGTAAAAAAATATATTAATAATAAATATAATAATATTAATAATATAATGTAGAGTAAAAACTTTGCAAAAAATAAAACGTTCTTTTTGAAATGAAAATAAGCCGTAGATTTCCCCCTATTGAACGCAAAAATATACTAAACGTCCATTAATACAAATGTGAAAGTAAAGAAATTTTCTCAATGAAATTCAGACACCATAATATTTACACATAATTTGATGTATAAAAAATTATATTTGAGATGTAATTGAATCTCCTGTGACTATAAAAAACTGGTAAACTAGCATTGTTTAAAACAATGCTTGTCTAACAATTATTCATAAAATGTGAATTTTATTATATTTTAATTACAAAATTAAATTACTTATATAAAAAAATCAAATAAATCAAATACATGTATGGTAAATCAATACATGTACAATGTACGGTTTTGAATTAAAAAATATGATAAAAATTTTGCAAATTTTTTTTTATACACATATTTTATGTGACATATATACGTAAATTGGTATTTCTGAGAGATTCCCGATAATCTCATCCCTTAAAAATGAATACATTTCTAGAAAAGTCGATATTTAATCGATATAGCCAATTTACTATCTAACCTAATTTCTTGTGTTATAAAGATCCTCTCGCCAATTTATTAATTATATTTATAATTAAGCTTTTTAATAACCCCCTTAATTTGTGGCTAGAAATATTTTCAAAGTCATTTTTTGCTTCATTTTGGAACATTTCTATCATTCTATATAATTCAGTAATGTCCAATTCGTCCGTGTATCCGTATTTATGAAGACAATATAACGTCATTGTAATAACTTGATTTTTGTGCGGAAAATTTCGACTTTTGAAATCTTAGGATACACACATATGTGTGTGTGTATACAGTATGCGACATACCGTATGTCTATTTTTTTTGCGGGAAAATTTGAGAAAGATTCGGGAGAATCGTATATACATTATTATCCCCGGGTAACACTAAAAAGTTTTTCTCTATTCTTTTCACAGGCAAATAAGTTTTTAGTGTTACCCGAGGATTATAATGGATATATTTTCCCTCCAATCAAAAAAATATTTTGAAATATAGGTTTGGCGTAAAAAAGATGTTTTATAGAAAATTCATATATTCTCAGCTACGTTAGATAAAATATTATTCTCTGAATAAAATCAGTTATAATTTAATCTCACTTAAAATTGTCGGGCTTGTCTGAGTACAGGGTAGTTCATAAATGCTGAGTACACGGTTTGCCGATGGAACTCCCTTAAACGCACTTTTATGAATTCAGAAACAAAGCTTAAAATAATAAATTTTTCTCACCTATAATAATGGCCATTAAAACATTTCTTTCAATTTTTTTCCTATCCTTCATTTGCATTAAACAATCAAAATTCAGTTCAGTTTCATTATTAAACCTACACCGTTTTTCGTAATGCATTCTTCAATACATAATATTTGTTTTTCAGATTCCTAAAATATTGTTTCTGGTCGGTAACATCTGAGTTCCTTTCTGATTTAAATACAGTTCCAGTGCTTTAATGTTTCCTTAGATAGTATCCGAAAACTAGATTTATTATGCATGCTTTTTACGCATCAATTACCATATAAATTTGATCTTCTGACTAGAACCGGATAAGATGATTATTAATTATTCATAGGCTTATACCCGGGGATAAAATCGTCTTTTAAACTAATAATTTTATCAACGCATGAAAAAAATACCCGGGCAGAATTTCAAGAAAATTTTTTTGAACTGAAATAAAATTAGAAATATGTTATACCGTAAAGTGCTTAACGAAGCCCAAAAAGTTTTTTTTTCAAGCTGAATTTTTTACCACTAGATGGCTCAAAATTTTTTCATGGTCGGATTCATTTTTTTGAGAAGAGCTGACCCAATAAGTCTATGGAAATATTGTTGACACTCTAAGTTTGGCAGATATTGCTCCCGGGTATAATCCGAATTATACAGTATATATTCGTAAGCATTTATATTGCTAGTTAACTTTTTGCCAGTCTAATTATCTGTGCTCATCATATTTATGGTATCCACCGATAACTGATTCTCAACTATTTTAAATATCACCAAAAAGTAGGACAACTGTTCAAATTACTCAATCGATTTCTATAATATAGATTTTGTATCGATGACAGTAATAAAATGAATAAAAAGCATAAAAAAATGCTATTTAGGGATCAAAATTTTTTTTTTAAATATTTTAGACTTTCTCTAAACGAATTATTATTTTGAACTTGAATTTAAATAGCTTGAAAATGATAAAACAATAAATATCGAAACTAGTTGCTAAGCTATGAATAAAATTAATAAATATATTGTAATAAGGGAACTCATTTCCTTATAATTCGTTAGTTTTTTTGAGACGGTTATTTTGGAAAGTTTCCATTATACAAAAAAGTATATCATAAAAAAAATCATTTATTAATCGTTACAAATATTGATGTCTAAAAAAAACCCAACGGATCATAATAAAATAAGTTCAGTTACTTAATTTATTACTTAACTCCCGTAGTGTCTTTTGCGCCATCGATGGCGCAAGGGCCTTTAATCGCAATTTAGGACCCTTAATCATGTATGAATGGAAATTTACAAAGTGATCGATCGACTATTTAAATAATTTACGTTTGTGCGTTTTTTTTTCGAAAATTTTTACTGTATTACAGTACTTATTTTTTGCAAAAAAAAATTAAATCATCAAAAAAAGCCTTTGAGCAGGACCGGAAAAAAATTCTAAGACTTTTTTTCCATTACACCATAGCCCGAAAGTGATCACGTGACCGTATATTCAAGGAATAAGGTTGGCCAAAATAGTACTGTTTTTTTTCAAAAATTACTTAAATCAATTTTTGAAAGAAGTGAAGTGGTTCTTTAGAAGTTNTTCACATGAGAATGGTGATGAAAATGGTGATTCCATTTTTTTTGCAGCTACAATACCCAAATTGTTGACGGTTTAATATGTGAAATATGAAAATGTCAAATTAACCCTAAATTCGTGTTATTTATGCACTTGGTTCTGAGAATCGGCAAAAATGAGAGAATTTTTAATTTTCTTCTTCAAATTTGATGACTTTTTATTAACTTTTCTAACAAATTGTTTTTATAGGACTGTAGAGAATTCTTTGAATAATATGATTATCATTGAAAAAATATATGTTGATAATGAATGTTCGGTTATAATGCTCAATTAAAGCGCTGCGCCATCGATGGCGCAAAGACACTACGGGTCCAGAGATGGTCGGCCACTACGGGAGTTAATAATATATCTACTGGAAACTCAATCTATTTTACAGACAGAAAAAAATGTCTGGTTCGAAAAATAATTTGACAAATGTGGCCATAGATTTGAATAAAAATTTTTCGGAAACAAAATTTTGGGTATTTTCATCAAAATGCAACCAATCAAAATGGATTATATTAAATTAAGAGCTTGTGATTGGTTTCACTATTTGAAAATTTTGAGCAAATTTAGGGGGTGGCAGCGACTCGGCAGACTGTAGTCAATTTAACTTATGAACATAATAAGTTGGTTTATATTTTTGTGCTTATTATCGTTAGCTCAACCAGAAGAAATGTGTTAAGGGGTAGCGGTCGCACTCTTTTAAGGATACTTTGGGGTGTAAAAATAGCACGATATTGCTAGGGAACACTTAAACGGCATACACTTATTGAAAAAATAATTTTAAAAAAAGGGTGAAATTTCCATTTTTTGAGATTTTTTCTGAGTAATTTATTTTTGGAAAACATTGAAACCAAATTTTCGACCAGAAAACCCTCAAAATATAAAAAAAAAGCTGTAAGCAGATTTTCTTCTCGGCATCATCCGAGCTTTAATTTGATGGTACTTTCGACTNNAAAATGCGATTTTCTAGAATTGAGCAAAAACTTTCAAAATTCTGTTTCCGCCAAACAACCCGAAACATATTTTTCCGTCTTTTATCAAATTTATATTCCATTCTGAAATTTAACCTCGGATCCTTAGGCTTTCGAAGAGCGAAAACCTTGAAATTAGGCGGGAAATATTAGTCCGTAACTCTAAAATGTGTTTCCGCCAAATAACGAGCATTAGTGTTTCTGTGGTTTATGCCAAGTTTGAGTGGAATGGCGAGCTCTAAAAGAAGTAGGGATTTGAAATTTGATTAAGTTGTTCTAGAACTCGCCGCATGGGGGTCACCAGGGTCAGCCAAAAATTATTTCGATAAATTATATTTGTAGATTAGGAATATATCTACCAAATGGCTATTCTCAAAAGTTTCGAAATAGTTTAGTATTCTGGTAAAGTGGAGTACAAAAGTACCATTTTTCGACCGCTACCCAGTCAGGAGATGGACGAAATAGCTTTTTTCACCACCAAGTGGCGTCGAGTGTCAAAATTAATAATGCCAAAGTTTTCTCCTCCAAAAGTTACCCTAGAAAGTATATTTGTAGATCATTATCTTGTTCCAGTACTGTTTTAACTGCATCAAACAAAACATTGCATCCAAATAATGCATTTCCGGTCTGATGAGAAATTTCTAGAACTCACCAAAATTCTTGAAATTAAAAATAAGGCGAACTATTGGTGGTCTGTTCCGATATTCCGCCGGCCAAAATGACACTTCCTCAAAATATTTTAGGTCTCTGTGTTCTGAAACACGCTCGTGCAGGTGGAGGTAAAGCTCATTACAATAATTTTCTATCTATTTTCGGAAAGATTTGAGTTCGAATTTTGATTTTTGAATTCGAAAAAATTTCAAAGCATTAAAAAAAATTTTTGCATTTTTTGTCCAAAGTATTTTCTTATTTTTTTCTTGAAATCTGTGGATAGAAACGAACAAAATAGCCACTTTTAATTTTTTTCATGGATGCCTAAATGTTTCCTGACCGCTGTTTGAAAAATCATAAAATTTGTATTTGTCATTTTTTGTCGACTTTTTTAGAAATATTATAATATTTGATATCAAAATTTTCCACAAATCAAGTCCAACTTTTTTATTATTGGTTTTTTGGATTCTCCTTAAAAAATCAGGCTGAATCACTTGTGAAATTTTCTGGTATTTATTTGGTTTCCTTATTTCAACCGATGGAAGGGTCAAGCGAATATCGTTTCTACTACTGATGAAATTGACAACACTTGTTTGTGACACCGCTTAGTGCCATTTAGCACGCAATTTATGAAAATATTATAATTGCAATAAAATCTCAAAAAAATATATGGCTTCTTTTCTTGTGATAGTCAGGAAATTTTTTAATATTAAAACGCAATTGAAGATCAACTTTTATGCCTAAAAAGTTTTTGGCCATTTTTCATTGAAAAAAACTCTTATATTGGGGAAATGTTCTAATGTGCGAAATGATTCACCCACTTTTCAGCGCATAACACACGAAAATGTCGGAAGTTTATAAAAATCGTCTTAAAAAAATCTTCTGATTTTAATATTTTAACCGATACTCAGTTATGTTAAAACATTAAAAATATAAACGTTTGCAAGAATGAACACTTTTATTGAAGATAAAAATTTAAAAATAAATTTTCACATTTTTTCTTTCATATATCGCTCTGAAAAAATGTACCAATCTGCCACATCGCTGCTACCCCCTTTAAGGGGGTAGTCATGTCTTATTAGCAATTTTGCAGAGTCATTTCTGGAAGATCTGAACCTTGAGCAATAATTCCAAAAGTGCCAATTTGTATACCTAGCCTTAATCTTGTGAAATCCAAAGTAAAACTGAAATTTTGATGACTACAATTGTCACATAGTCGTAACAGGAGGTCATTTCGCGAAATTTCAAAATCTATCTCATCCGAGACCATATTTCTTATCACTTTTTGGTTAGAATACGTAGCCATAAAATCACACGTTAAAAGGAGTAGTGGCTACGCATTCTAACCAAAAAGTGATAAAGGGATATATCGAAATTTGTTCAAAAGTTGACATAATACGTGGAATTATAATTTGTATTATTATTATGCGTTTCGTAGGAGAGCGATTAACATTTCGATGACTGAATTTTCCTAGCGGTCCAATAAACCGACGATTTTTGGCCGTTTATCACGATTTTTGGCTGAAAAATCTATTTCCTCTGATATTTAGTTTCAAAATGGGGCCAAAATTTTTTAAAGTACACCTTGTGATATGCCTAAGATTCGTAGGAAGTTTTTTTTTTAATTTTCATTCATTCTGAAAAATATGATTTTTCGAAAAATTTCGAAAAAAATGTGCTCCGATTTTTTCGACAGTAGGCTCAAAAGAAAGGTGGCTGAACACTGAACATAAAGTTGGCTTATGTCAAGCCAATATTTTGAAGTTTTAGTGGTCAAATCTTAACAAACAATATTTTTTGACTTAATTCTGAAAACAAATCTTAGAAAAAAATGGAAAAAACGCGAAAATATCGAAAAAAAATTTTGTGGATTTTATCGGAAATAGATTTTATTGACATCGCGAAGCAATTTGGTGCACTATGATTGTTTCTAAGTCTTCATAAAAATCAGACATGACCACCCCTTTGAGGGTGTTGTCATCGCATTTTAAGACGAAAAACGGGGTTTTCAATGGCCAATTATCGCAAAAGTACAAACTGTTGGACAAAGTATTACCTCTAACTAATTTATTTGAGCAAAAATCTTGCATCCTATAAAAAATTCGAAAGTGACGGATGGCTCGTCCGATTAAAAACGTTCTTACAAAACTGACGGAATTATTTTTTCAACATGTATCTCCTCCCCGAGTATTTAAGGTACAACAAAGATTTATGACATAAATTAACCGGGCAGAACGTGGGCAGATAATCGAGTTGAGTTTTTTTTTAATTCTTGGATTAGGTCTCAGTATCACCAAAAAACAGTATTTTGAGCCTTTTTTAGAGGTCTCAATCAAAATGTATCTCCTCCCTGGATTTAAAAGCCGTGTTTTGCTAATATTTTATCGAGAATATGTCAAATTAGGGACCGGGATAAGTTTTCGAATATTTCAACAAAAATCTTGCTTCGAAAAAATATATCATTGAGTCCTGATTGGCTGACCAATCAGAACCTTTTGAAAGTAATGATATTTTTTTTAAATGCATCAACTCCCTAAGTTTTGAAAAAAACGTGCGCAGAGCCTAAGGTCCGTTTCATTCAAATAAATAATGCAGCGCTGAAATTTGCGAAAAATTGTTTTTTTGGCCTTATTTTAAGGGTCTCACGAAAAATCCATGATGGATTATCCACGATGGATTATCCATTCGGATTATTCATCAACTCTCTAAATTTTTACGACAGAAACTTGAAAGTCATACAAACGACACACTGAATAGTACGCTTAGAGCTTCTTGTACTCTATTAACTTTATAAAATCGATTCGCATATTCTTAGTTGAATATTTTTAATAATTTTTTGGCAGCTATTTAACTGCAACATTTCCAATGTTATGGAGGCAAATCAATAAGTTTAATTTGATCAAATCTATGGACACGCTTGTTATACGTATGAAAAATAAAAATAAATGTTTTGAATGTTTGTTTGCGTTTCGGGGCTTTTATAAATGCAAGCAAAAGTTAAAATAAAACCTCGAAAAACTTGTACGATTGAGAGTTTGTATCAGTTTATGGTGTACTAGTTGGGGAGCGAGGACTGCACACAAATGTGTATTTATTTATATTACATCTCACCCGAATTTGTTACTGGAGAATATTTTTTAATAAAAATTTGCTTATATAAGAAAAAAAAATTTCATACAATCAAACTTATTTATTTTCCTATAAAACATTTAAATGTCAGTTTAATTGCTGCAACAGGAAATATGCTTGTATATTGAAAATCCACCTTAACCGACACACTTCAGCCGACACATTCACCACGCTTCATTTCATGCTAAAAATGGATCGTGTCGTAGAAAACATGATTTGGTTTTACTGACCCTCTGACGACAAATTTCCCAAATTGGAAATTAGCTCAACTTCTGACGTCAAATTTGCCAATTTGAAAATCAACTGACCGTCTTATGACAAAGAATAAGGTGAGTAACGCATTTTGTAACATAAAATACAGCGTGGTGAATGTGTCGGTTGAGGGTGGATTTTTCATACTCTGCATAAAACCACCTATTTTTGTTTTTCAAATTGTATTTTATTATGAAATTGGAAGATTCAGATAAACAGTATCAAGTCACATATTTGCTCTCATAGTACTAAATTTTTTTTCGAAAGCGTAATTTACATTTGCTGTCAGAGTATATAAACAAAACAGTATGTGTGTTTTTTAACTTGCGAAATTAAAATTGCTGTAAAAGAAATTCCCGTCAATAAAAAATGGTAACTAGGCAATTTTTATTTCGCAAGTAACAAAACACATATTGTAATAAAATCCAGAAATTGACATCTTGACTCAAGATTCTTGAGGCAATATTCTTGATTTCTGTATATGAATTATATGTCAACCCGTTAACCTGTGTACTCCGAAAACGACCCTGTACTCAGAAAAGTACCAATCGGTACAATTATACTGTATAATTATTAATAGCTTGAAATGAATTGCCGAAATGTTGCTTTTTTTTATTATTAGATTTAATTTTCTAATTAATTTATCTTTCTTTGTCGAAACTTATCTGGTCAGCTACACTGGTCTGGTAGACCGTCTGACCGCCAGACAAAAGATTTGTTAAACACATAAAATGGTAACATATACTAGTAAATTTCATAAAACATGTTGCAAAAAATCTTGAAATTTCCATATATATCCTGTTCGAAATTAGTTCACACATAATCCCGAGAGAGATATGAACACTTGTGGTGAAGAATAAAACTTTTAAGCGATTGGTTAGAGGCTTCCTGTCGGCCAATCAGGGACCGTTATTTCCAAGTCTGGTACATTCTCACGCTTTTTGTGTTAACGCATTTGAACAGGATATTCCTCATCTAAAATCTATTTTATGTAATTTATGAATTTTTATGTAAGTTTTCAGTTCAGTTTGTAAGTCACCAAACCCACAATAAATCCACATATTTGATAAAGCCGCAAAAAGGCGTTCAGACCAAAAGTGATTCGTTAAAAATGACAGTAAAATAGAATAGAATTATTCATTCAATATTTCGAAAAATAGCATGATTGGATCTCGTTCAAAATTGTATATTGTTGACAATTTCTAAGATAAAGCCTGATAGCCTTTTTTGTTGAAAAATTGGAAAAAATGTAATTTTTTAAGAAAAAATTTTTAAAGATTCCTTAGATTTGGAAAAATTTGAGCGCCGCAATTAATTTATTTTTACAAATTCAAAAACTTGTTATATTTTTCAGCTTGATGATTTTAAAACGCGTTCAACTTTGATAATTTTTGTATTATTTTTCTTCATGTTTGTAAATTTTTGGCATAAACTGAAGCGATGCTGTATCCTTATAAGTTTAACCCTTCTTGCAACTTAACTTTCATGGTTAATTTTAATCGTCCATTTTAAATATGTCAGTTTGAAATCGATATAGTTGCTAGTTTTTGTTTTCAATTAAGATATGAATATTAAATTGTATTAAAAGATCTTTACTTCATCTCAATGTCTTCCGATGATAATCGGGTCCCAGCTACAAGTCAAAATTTTAACTTTTTGATTAAGAAAGGTGAAAATGTAAGATTGAAAAAAGAGAATTTTTTAATTCAAAACAGGTAAAAACAGTAAAAAATGACTTAAATTATGAATAATAATAATAATTAATTATTTTAATTATATGTAATACATGAGAATGATGTAATACATACGAATGACTTTAAAAAAATCGCATACATTGTCGAATTCTTGAGAAACTTTTGGCTATTCTAAAAGGCAAAATTCTTGTTTTCTCCCTAATGGGGTCATATCACCTCAAATTTTTTTCCTAAAATAATTTTTTAAATCGCAATAAATTATCTTTCTACTGACGTGCAATATGACTCAATATGACCAATTTTGAAATTTGACCCCCTTCGTGTCATATTACTAAATTTGACTGTAAGAACTCTTTGGATATCGTAACCGATTGGAATTTCTGGAATCAGATGGACCATCTTCGAGAACAATCGCTGACAGTGACATTTCATGACACTATCTTTTACATCGTGCTGGAAAAAAGACGGCCTTTACCCCATAAAATGAAAATTATTCCCAAAGTTCAATAAACATAGTTATCTAACGCTTCGATTTACTAATCAGTATGAAATATTTAAGTTTTTAAAAGTTAAGACTCACAGCTCAAAATACAGATATTAAAAATAAAATCTCCCGAAAAAAAATTGAGGGAATTTCAGCATGTTTCATGCCTACAAGTAAATAAATTATAGAAAAAGTAGAGTTTATAATAGTTTAGGGCTTTGTAACCTTAAAATTTTAGTTCTCGAAATTGATCGATAATTTCATAAGTGCTCCATTAGTAATTATTTATTATTAAAGCTCGTAAAGTCCGATCAAAGGGCTATTACGAGTTTTCCAAAGCGCGTATGAGTTAGAATATGAAACTAATAAAATGAATAACCCTATTTAACTTTACAGTTCATTAACCTCGATATGAAAATCATAAATATTCCACAGTTAACTAAAAATTTGATTACAAAGAGAAAGCATACGTAAGTTTGTTAAAAAATTAATTTTAATTCATAAATTAACTACTTAACTTTTTGACGATTGAGAAAAAACTTTCACATCTCGAAATTTTTGCTGATTTCTGATTCATTCTATCGATTAAAGGGTCCTCTGGTCATTTTCTGCCACTTTTTTAGCCAAAATTTATATATAATTTGGCTTTTGAAAAAGACTCATCCGATTACGTTCTTAAATAGCTCAAACTGAGCACAACTATCTAGTGAATAATTAAATAAAAAACGAGGTCGGAATCGGACGGTTTTGTTTATTTTTTTTTCTGAGATTACTGAAATTGTTTAATTATAAGTTTTTGTTAGAAAAAATTGGAAACAATGGTCTGATTCGGACCATTTTTTTAAAATTTATTTTTCTCTAATTATCTGTGGCACAGATTCTGTGCTCAGTTTGGGAAATCTAATAACTTAATCGGATTAGTAGTTTTAAAAAGCCATTTATTTAAAAATATTTGCCTTAAAAGTGGCAAAGTGACCAGAGGACCCCGTAATTGATAAATATATCCCCATGTGACATGGGCAATCTCTTATAAGAAAACTCGATTTTTTCTAAGTCTTGCATTATTGCGCTTGACCAATGATGGCGCCGATAATAACGGCCTTGGCCAATAAGGGCTTTGAAAATCAGGGCAAAACGCGCAACGCCGAGCCCAGAGAACCCCTTCTTCAATATTTTTTTTCTCATTTGATTATCTACAAATGCGTTTTTTTTTGACTATTTTCAAAATATTTGATAAATTTCAAAATATTGAAATTAAAAATGAAAGAATCCTAAAAAACAAAAGTATGAATTGACAATGATTTGAGCAGCACAAATTGTGCTGCACAATAAGCATTGAGCAAATTTTTTACTGAATTGTCGACCTACGGTACTGGTCAAATTTTAATAGCAAATTTTCAAAATAATATGACAGTTTATAGATTTGACATTCAGACGCATATTAGGTGCATGCTAGACATTTATTCCAAGCTAAATAGCAAATCATTTCTCATGTTTGTGGACCGTCTCTGAGAAATAAAGCCAAAAAGGAAGCCATCAAATAGTAGACAAAAGTCAAAGAAGTTCACTTCAACTACAAATTATGGTCCATAATAGGCCTGATCTTCGGTTGACTTTTAAACTGACATTGTAATTGTGGGAAAAATAAAAAATTATAGTTCTGTACGTTGTGGACGAGAATACTGTTTTGTTTCAAACAGACACTTTAAAAAGATACATTATTATTGTTTGATATAGCAGTGAATAAATGAATCAAAATTTTAGCTAAACAATGGACACAAAATGCAACTGATGCAGTGAAATTGAGTACAATGCTTTATAAGCTCGTTCAAGGTTTTTACATTTTTAAAAATAATTTACACAAAGTATAAACTTTTTTAAGTGTATTTTCTGCTTTATTCGAGACTAGTAATGGCAATTTGGTTACCTTCTTCGGTGTTTGACATTTGTGAAAAACGGCAAGGACAGTTACTGGTTGAAAAGGTTATATTTTTTAATAATTTATAAATAAGTTTCACATTTTCCAACTGATTAGTATTTTTTTTAATCAGCCGTTCGTTATAAACAAAATTTATGAGAAACTCAATTTTACCATAAATCGAGAGTAAAAGTTTTCATTTGACAATCAATTAAAAAAACTATTTGCTTACCTTTATCAGGTTCACGAGCTCTGGAGAATAACAAAATGAAATATTCAAAATTTTAACAGCCTTCCTCTATGAAATAATTTCCATAATTTTTTGAAGACGATCGTATTTTTTGTAAATAAATCGAATTTAATGAAGTCCGTATTTAAAATTTTGGCTAGGAAGCGCTATATCGCCAAAATCTAATTTGAAACCTATTTATTTTGGCTCTAGCACCATATGTGGTTTGAATAAATCCATCGTTAAATTAATATTAACGTTTTTCAAAAACAGATGATTGCGCATAAAAAAAACTCGCGGACATGTGAAAAAGATCGAATCAGATCGAATATTCTTATTCGATTATGATCGACAATTCGCCAACAAAATAGAATTAAATAAGACCGTTAAATATTTCACAAAATTTAAAGAGTAAAAATTTTTCAAAACAAAAGTTACTTTTCAAAATTTTGCTTCAAAATTCAAAAATTTTAAATTATGAAATGAATGCCGAGGCCTCAAAGAACAACGGTTAAAGCTTTTGACTTCAGTAAGTTTAATAGTTCACGTCTGATGAATTTTTTAGAAATTATTCAACATGAAGTTCATTATTATTTTGGACATTCAAGTGTCAAATTAATTATAATTGACTTATTAGTGTTCACTGTGAATTTAAGGTCTTTATCATTACCTTTTTCGAACACCAAATTTGTTAAAAATAATGAACTTCATTGATAATAATTACGAAAAACAAATTCATCAGACCGCATAGTAAATCACTTTGAGTGAACTATAAAAACTTCATTAAAAACAGATTTCGTACTGTTTCCAGTATACATGGGGGCCAATATCGACGAACGTTTTTTGCAAAA
The DNA here is from genome assembly GCA_004367855.1 of Oikopleura vanhoeffeni. Classification (NCBI taxonomy): domain Eukaryota; kingdom Metazoa; phylum Chordata; class Appendicularia; order Copelata; family Oikopleuridae; genus Oikopleura; species Oikopleura vanhoeffeni. Next base: position 188,148 of record SCLH01000936.1, on the reverse strand, counting down.
AAAAATCGGCGATAATGGGCATTTTCGGTGATATTGGCACTTCCGGCGATATAGGGACAGAAATAAAATAAAATTTGTTCAAAAATGAAAAAAACGCGTAGTCGTTAGATATGACGTCGAACAATTTTTTAATTTTAAAAGGCTTTTTACAGTAGGTTCGAATGACGTGAATGATTCACAGTGAATCACCAAAACTCGTAGAATCAAGTACTCGACCAAACGCAATCAAATAAAAATTATAAAAAGTAAATTTGGGAAATTCAATCTTGAAAATAACGTCATTCATGACGCTTACAAAATAATTTGTAATAGAAATCTCAAGAAAATTCGGCGATATTGACACATTAGGCGATATTGGCAATGGAAGTATTTGAGCCAAAAATCGAGAAATTGCGTAGGTTTTTTCAGGCGTTTTCGACAAATTCGGCGATATTGAGCCGGCGATATCGCCCCCTGGATGTGGTTTTAATAAGACTCGAAATTCATTACATGAATAAAAATATTTTTTTTCAATCAGCTAAAATCTTTTTTGGAAATTTCTTAATTTATATATTGATGTGAAAACGTATACAAGTAAAATATATAAATTGAATTCGATGGTTGCAAGCTACTAGCGCAAAATCAAATAGAAATACTCAAAAACCTCAATTTTGACACCTTCGAAAGCTACGTTTCATTTGAAAAAAAAATTTATTAACTTCAGACCAGCCAACAAATAACCATCAAGAGAAAAAAAAATAAAAGGCTAATATGTCTCTTTAATTATATAAGAATGGTAATGCATAAATAAAAGAATGCACAAAACAGACATGCACAAAACATTCTTTGTTAATGGTTGAACCCGGTCGTTGTAGAACTGTGTGAAACTAGACCTGTGGAGAAAACCCCACCCGGTGCTCATTTAAGACTTTTGAAATTCCTTTTACTTTAGTAAGAATGCTGAATTTTGGCATAGTTACATTTACAAATATGGTATGTTAATATGATCATACGTTTCAGCCTTTGTTAAAATTTTTTAATGAGTCTTCACGTTAACAGTTTTATAACAGTTTTTTTGCTCTTAAGATATTCTAAGTTAACATATATTCAAACAATTTTACCGATTAGTTACAGCAGATAACTCTAGAACAATTTCAAAGTAAACTCGGATTGCTCTGAAAAAAAGCCAGAAGATTCCTCGTGGGTAATTTTCCAATCAAAATATTACAAAACATGTCCAATTATGTGTACAAAGGGCGGTAAAGAGCAAGCACTAATATTAAGTTGAACGCCCTCGTGGTTATAATTCACTCAAAGTTTGTAATATTTTGATCATAAAATCGACTACGAGGAATCTTTTGGCGCTCATTCTGATTTGTTAGCCAAATTGGGGGGACTATTTTACCTTGGTAATCTAACCAACCAATAAGGACGTCTGATTTTTTCTATCTTTTTGATAAAGTAAAAAAATCATGCATTTTTAACTAAATTTTATTTTATTTTGCGCACCATAAATTATGGTCCATAATCGACCATTAGAAATTTTAATCATTTTGGCACGTTCTTCACATATTTAAGTTAATTTTGAAAATATTTTATTTTATAATAAAAAATATCAAGCGCGCTCATTGGTCAATCTTTTGCCCGATTTTTCTCAAGATGACTCATAATTCAAAAATAATACCTTCTATCAGAAGACAACGACTGCATTGTCGTTTTAAATAGCCGAAACAATCCGTAACTTTTTCAAAGGCTGCATATGTTTCCTGCTGTATTCACGATGATTGGAAACTAATGCATCTATATTACATGAAATTTAACAACGGATTCGGCTTCGATTGTCGAAAACCTGTTATTTCGATTAAAAATGATTTTGAAATAAACAGCAAAAATGTGACTACAATCACAAATGAAGACAACTATGCAAATAGAACGCTTGTAAGATCTAAAAAAGGTTGCACATATCAAGGAGGGCTTCAAGAAGTAACACTAAAAATTGTTAGGTGTATGCAATATTTTCCAAAAAAATTTCAGGTTTTGCGAGGTAAAGAATTTTTTTCTTAACGTCTTGTACACACTGAATAAGAGAATACTCGGATAGATGACACTGGATTTTATTTTTGTAAATATGACAACACTTCTCAAGACAGGAAAGTTCAATTTTTTCTTGAAAATAAGTCGTTTAAAATTGGTGAATATTTTATTTTCTCTTAAAAATTTAAAATGAAAATTTAATATGAATTAGGAAACCTCTGCATATATCAATCAAGACGATTTGAATGATGCGAAATGCGAGAATATAATTGGCTGGCCGCCCAAATTTGAGCCGATTTTTTGGCTCATGCTGAAATACATGTTGTTGATTGGCTCGCGTTGTTTGTATATTTTAAATTCAGCTGGATTTTAACCGCAAGAATATTAGACGCACTTATTTGAATGGGCTTAGTAAATTTCCGAATGAGGCTGTTTATCTTGCGTGGCAGTATTCCTGAAACATTTTATTCGCGATTTTTTCTTATATAAAAAAAAATTACCGACGAGTATTTTTAATTTTAATTTGAAACCATAGGAATTCCAAAATTATAATGATCAATTTTCACATATTTTTTAACAATATTATTTGAATTCCTTCAGTACCTGGGTTATTATTTCAGAATATGACCCGCGATTGCTGGAATTATTCTGTATAACTGGGGTCATTCTTTTATTTTGTATAATCTGTGCTTGTGGCTGGTTGAAAGAAATCCGTGTTCAAAAGATCAAACAAAATCGATTTTCAAGAGTAAATCGCCATAAAAAATAAGAAAAAAAATTTAAGTCACTTTTCTGCCATTTCCTATTTGCTGTTATAAATTATTTGTGTGAAACATATCGATAGATCGGATCATACAGTTTATCTTAATATTCTTTAACCCCTGGAATCACAGAAAAAAAAGTTCCGCCAAGGCACCAGAGCCGATATATCAGCTCTACTTTAGACGTTGTTTACAGAAAGCTCAAGGTAGTTGAAGTTCAAATTACTTTTGCAATATAAAGTTGAAAAGTTATATTTTTGCATCAATCAATTCAAATTCTAGAATTTTAATTTTCAGTTCTAGATAATATAGTTGGTAAACCAAGGTGTAGCATATCACGTGATACGTGCCCATCGTAGTCTTCAAAAATTTTATTTTTATGGGTACCAACGCACAAGTATCTGTTTTACGTCACACTTTAATCCGATTAGATTTATATATCATCAATCGAAAGTTATTTCTAAAAAAGTAAAAAAAAATGATGAAAAAATCACAAAATTCTTTGAAAAATGGCTATTTATTATTATTTTCAAGTTGATATAGTAATCAAGTGACAGTGTGGACAATTTTTGATTGATTAAATTAATTTTTATAATACTAGTAAATAATTTTTTTCATGGAATACTTAAATCGAAAATTTTGAAATTTCACTCCCAAAAAAAATATATGTCACAAAATACAAATATATTTTAATGTTTTAACATGCACAAAACACTTTCCTAAAAACTGGCTTTTTCACATTTGTATTTGATGTCTAGTTTCGAAATAATTTCTTAGGAAGTAAAACTTCGGCGAAAAATTTGAAAATTGAGTTTTTTTTTCGGAATCACCGCAAAATTCTTTATAATGTATTCGGAAGAAACAATTATGTGACATTAATATTTAGGCTTGAGCCGATATATCTGCTCTGTGATTCCAAGGGTTTTCTTGGTTTTTGAGGGCAAATATCTGGAAAAGTATACATTGTGATACCTAATTGTTAAGCCTGGTATCGTGAAAAAATCTTTTTCTGCTCAGCGGAACGATTTTATTGTACCTACGCAATTTAGGAGATAGAAAAACTAAGGAAATATAAGAAAACACGTAGGTTGAGGGTTAAAAGCTGAGCACTAACCATTTATTCGATGTTAGATTAATTGAACCTAAATCTCACATCCCAAACCATAATTGAGGATCACTGATTGCTCGACCAATCAGGAACGAGCGTCAAAGTAGAGTCATATTTTGTAGCCAAAAGCCTATTTCTTCGTGAGTTTTGAGGGTAAAGAAATTATTTTTCCATTTCATGAACCACAAGTGACACACGCAGGTCTGTTACTATTGTTTTGAGAAATTTGAAATAAATTCGGTCTATAAAACGCAAAAAACGATTTTTTGAGCTGATTTTAAGAGGCTCGCGGGAATTTCTTCGCGCCTATTTCTTCCTGGATTTTTTAGTCACAATATTGAAACATATATTAATGAACAGCTGATGACCTCGCAAAAGGCTGTTACTATCGAAACTTGAATTTCGATGATTTTTTTTTGTCCAAAACAGTACTTCTAATTCTTAAAATTCGATAATTTTTGATTAAAATGCTTAAAATTAAGACAAGATATTTTCAAACTGATGAAAAAGTAGGTTCTTGGCTAAGTATGCAGATAAAAATACTACCAGTCATATTCAAATTGTCCATATTTTCAGAAAAAAATATTCAAAATAAAATCTGGAAAATTTGTTGGTTCAGCCTCATTTCATGAGGGGACCCCCTTAAAAAGGGTATCCGTCATGAACTGAGTCTCAAACAAAACATTTTCTCAGTTTTATTCTGATGATTTTTTTTCAGAAAATATGAACAATTTCAAGTCAATCGATGGTATTTTCTTCCCCATACTTTGCCAAAAAAAAACTTTTTTGTAATTTTTTAATATTTTATCTGGAAAAAAACCATTTTAATCAAAATTTCTTGATTTTAAAAAATGTAGAGAATAGTTTTCGAAAAGAAAAAACAATAAAAATTAAGGTTTCGATAATAACAGCTATCCGCAAGAACAACATTAAGGTTTCAAAATTGTAGTTAAAAAATCCAGGGAGGGGTAGGCTTTTGCAAGACCCTCTTAAAATAGGCTCAAAAAAAGTTTTTTTGCCTATTCTGGAGCGAATTTATCACGAATTTCGGAAACCGATAGTAACAGACCTGCGTACGTTTCTTTCGGTTCATAAAATCGAAACACAATTTACTTACCCTTCAAACTCACGGAGGAGTAGGCTTTTTAAGATAAAATATCACTCAACTTTAAGGCCACGCATTTTAAGGCCAAAACAGAGTTTTCAGGATCGATTCAATGAAATACTAGAAACCAAACGAACATATAAGTTTTTGTTTAGGAATAACCAAACAACAATCTTGCTTCGGCAAACATATTGGAGGCGTCTGATTGGCCGACCAATCAGAAACGAGCTTTCAAAAATGATCATATTTTCAGTTCAAAATGTATTTCTTCCCTGAGTTTTAATGATGGAGAATACAATTATAGTTGTTATCAACGACAGAGAACGTGCGCAAAACACCAAGGTCCGTTTCATCTTTCAAAAAATCATTCAGCGCTAGAATGCACAAAAAACGTTTTTTGGCCTTATTTTAAGAGCCTCAGCGAAAATACATTTCCTCGCTGAAGGTTTTGGGCAGATTACCCATCGTAATTTACGCTGAAAACACCATGTTTTTCTCTACATTTAATTAATCGAGGACAAACATGTGTTAACGTTGATATCTTGTTGATATGTTGTATAAAAAAACAGTTAACTGATCTGATTTTTAGAAAAAGATGACAAAATTTATTAAAAATAATTCAAATAATGTCTCTACAGCTGAACTCACACTCTCTGCGACTTATTTCAGACTCAAAATTTAGTTTATGGTTTAAACTCTAGAGGTATTTAAGTTGAAATATAATAAATTATATTTCAACTTAAAATTTAAGAATGGTGATGCTTATAGTTTAAATAAAACCTATAAACCTTTTAAAAACTCTTAATATTTGTTCAAGGAAATTAAGTCCTAAAAATTTAATCTAAAAAGTGTTTTTTTTTTATTTGATAACTTATTGCAAGATTTGTCTTGTGAATCACAAATTTTGATACAGTTAAAAAGAAAATTTACTAAGAATAAGTGACAAAAATAAGAAAGTGAACCGTGTTGCACCGTGCACTTGATAATTGCCAAAATCAATTCGGCGATATTGGACATTTCGGCGATAGTGGCCCTTTCGGCGATATGGTGACAAAAATAATTGTTTTTGTTCAAAATTTTAAAACCGCGTGGACATTCCAAATGACGTCATATGTTGAACAATTTTTTAATTTTATAAAGAGTTTTACAATAAGTTCAAATGAAGTGAATCCCTAAAATGCGTAGAATTAAGTACTCGACCAAACACAATCAAATAAAAGTTATAAAAATTGGGAAATCCAATCTTGAAAATGAAGCATTGGGCATTTTCGGCGATATTGGTAATTTAGGCGATATTGCAAGTAGAAGAATTTTAGCTAAAAAAAGTGAAATTGCTTAGTTTTTTACGGCGATTTTGGCCCCAAGATATCGGGCGGCCCGATTCGGGCCTCTCCCTGTACAGAATAATTATTCAAAAACACAGCTAGACCTTAAAATGCAGGTGGAAAATCCGAGTGTTCATTTAATTCGTTAAATTTTTTTTGAAGTGTACCTTTAATAAAAATTAATAGACTGACACCGGTAAAGTCAAAATGAAAAAGGTAAAATATACATGTATGAAGAATTCAAATGCGGCGTAATTCAATAACTTTCGTTCTTCAATTTTTGTTATTTTTCTACAATTCTCTGAATGTGTTTTCATGACAAAGCAAACGAATTTCAACCAATTCAAGCCTTTTTTCATGTGAGCCATAGCTAGAGAAAAATTAAAAACTAGGTTTAAAATTTAGACTCTAAATGTATTTTCGAACCTGAAATGTTTTTTCTAAAAAAAAAGTTTATGACGTCAATCGTCAACGGAGATTTCAAAAATGATATAAATAATGACCTATCATAAACTGGGTTACTAATCTCAAACTGGGCCAAAAGAACTGGCTTATTAAGACATGGTACCGCCGGTTATATACTGTAATATTTTTTATGAACGGCATGTCAAAATTCTTTGGATGATTATTCTTGGAGAGTTGTATTGTTTACATTGGATTGGGTTGGGTGTATACAACCTCTTTAAAATTGAAACTCTTTGGTTTTGACATTTATACCAAAAGAAGCTTGAATTCATCTTTTTTATTTACGTCCCGCTTAATGTCCCATTTTCGATTTCGGCCCAATGCTCCGGCTACGGACACAACGTGTTCAATAAATTTTTTTTTTGAGATTTTTTTTTGTGATTTCAGCATGTAAACCACAATATTTTGATGAGTTTTCTAAAATGAATTCCAGGGTTCAAAGGAATTCAAAATTTTAAACACTAAAGCAAATTTTGAAACTGATTCTAACTTGGCTTGTTTTGTCATTTTGTATCAATGAACCAAACTGACTTTTGCAAGTTTCACAAAATGAATATTTTGGTTCATGCTGAAATCTTTAGAAAAATGATTTTTTTGAATTAAAAGTGGTTTTCTAGCTACGAATAATTGAAAATCTCGGTGAAAATTTCTTCTTATCGGAATATTGATTGGGTACCTTCCAATTGGCCTCGCTTCCTCAAATAAACAAAAATCTTGAGACGACTTGATGGCTGGCTTTGGATATATTTTCATGGAGAAATCTTATGCTAGCTAGCATGTATGAATCATACAGTATGATGGTGTGACAAAAACGTTTAACCTTTAACAGGGTGTTCGTCGCTAAATGAAGCTCAAAAATAAATTTTCTAAATTTTATTTTAATGATTTTTTTCTAACAATTCAATTTTTTTTCATTCATTGTCAAGAAAGCACTTTTTGATGATTACAAAATGATTTCGTATAACAAACGTTGAAATTTCTCGATTTTTGAAAAATAAAAAAAAAACTATTTATACACAAACAAGACGTATATTTTGAAAACCCCTTCGTTGGGGTTTCTGCAACATTCATCTGACTTTCTAAAATGTTACTTCAAAATCCAGCAACGAGAAAAATTAAGACTCATAAAATCTGCTGAAAATATACATTTTTGGTGATGCTGAAGCCAAATCAAAGACATCATATATATTCCTTTATCACCTTTTGATTAATCTGTGAGATGTGGGCTGAGGGAGCCAATCCTAACATTCCCAAGACCCCTCCTACCACTCAGAGGCCGCTTTTCAGCCCACATCCACAGATTAATCAAAATATGATAAAGGAAATCCTTTCCCCTACGAAAGTCCATCTCAAAAACGTTTACTATCTCTATAGCGCGTGTTCGAACCCACTAATGTTGTCAAGTGATTTTTCTTGGTGATTGCTTGAAGTGATACACACCGATCAAATTTAGCGGTCCCAATATCAAGCACCCTTGCCTATAATCATACTCGAGACAATCACTAAGACACATTAGTGGGACTCGAACACGCGCTATAGAGATAGTAAACGTTTTTAAGATGGAATTTCGTTGGTAAAATAATATATAATCTGGAAACTCACTGATGAGATAAATTTTCAAAAATTACTTTCATCATGTTAAGAAGCTAGTTTCAAATTGAACGAGTTATCCCTGACCTTCGAAATTCTTTAAGATGCTCGTTATTTGTTCAGATATTTCAGGGACAAATCAAATTTGGTCAAACGATTTGTACTACATTTGTACCTCGGCAATTGGCCTTTGAAACCCCCAATTTTTGAGCGACTACCACCCCTTAATTTAAATTGTAAAAAATTTGAAGAAAGATCGGATTTTTGTTTCATTGTAAAACATACTTTTTCATTAACAGAGATTTAATAATTTTATTGATTGATTTATGCTAAATACGATTGAGAATAGTTGTGTAATTTACAAAAATTTTAGTTTTCTATTTTGGAAATTAAGAGGATCATTTTTAATTTAAAATTTTTTAAAAATACAGCAAGTACTCAAAAACGTTATTTAATCGTTTTTATTACGCTCAAAACGTACAGTTCCACAAATACATCACAATCTTTTAAAAAGTAAATCGTGAAATTTTATTTTGCTTGAAACAATGTTTCAATTTTTTGGAATACGGGGAGGGATCTTATTCTTGGTCCCTTATCATATCGATCTCACCGAAAATATTCCCCAGTTTATTTTTCTAGAAATTTTTGTTCTCGACATAAAAATCCTGGCGCTGACGAGTTATAATCAAATCAAAGAAGATTTGGGTCGACATGGTGGAGCTGGGCCGTGAGACAACCTTAAGAGGGTGGCGCTACCGGGAGATCTAGGACAGGTGGTGTCCCTTATCACTTCACAATCGTAACTTTCCGGTAAATGAAACAAACAGAACAATTTTTGATATAGGTCAGCACATTTGAACTCGGAGGCGGATAGAAAAAAACGTATTTTGAAATACAAATATACAGAGAATTGAAGAAGATTTTATGGATTTTGGATTGAGATGAAATTTATTTTCAAATTTTTTATCCTAGCTGGAATTTCCACAGCTGAAGATTTAATTGTAGAAAAAACACACTGCAAGGTAATGAAAAAAATTCGGAAAAAAAATCTGAAAACATGGTGGGAATAATTTACTCAACATAGTAAATTTTAATGTATCACAAATCTGATAGCAAATAGAAAAATTAAAAAATGGACAAAAAATTTTACAGCCCGAGAATTTGTTCTTCTTGATATTTTCAACTATCTATTAAAGCGTAGCAAGTTTTTAAAAAACTTACAGTATCCACAAAGTACGCCCCTGAGTTTCAAGTAATGTCGCGACCAAAAGTGATTCGTTGTACTAAATTTGATATAAGTTAGAACCGCTTTCAGAGCCACGTCAGGCTTTATTTTGCAAATTTAAAGATAGAATTTTGAACGGGCCTTAATGATTATATTATACTTCAGAAAATAGAATGAATAATATTTTAGCCTAATGCATTGTTAACGAATCAATTTTGGTCTCGACGCCACTTGCAACTGAGGCGTTATTTCTTAAGATTTTAATAAAAACACTGATTTAAATTTAATTTTTTCGATATTTTCCAAGTTTTGAGACACCAATGGTGTCACACCATGGTACACCATCAGCGATAAATTAGAAAAATGATTTTTAAAGAAGAATGTGTTATTTTGAATGAAAGAAGTGTACACATAGTACAGCATCTCAAAAATCACATAGTTCGTAAGAACGTTTTAAGATTATTACGTAGTAGCTTATTTTTCCTTCCTTTTTGTCATAACATCATTATCCATAAATCCGCGTGGCTACCCTATTCAAAAAGTATTAAATATGTAAATACAAAAAAATTTGGAATTTAGTTTGTTGCTGGTTACAGAGTTAGTCTTTTTAGAAATTTCTAAAATCTAAAAAAAATTAAATACAACAAGTAACCTTTGCCAAGCCCAATAAGAGACTTAAAAACTGAGCTAGCTTTTTGAATTATTTAACGATCAGGAACCATAGGGATTAAAATTTTGCTTTCATATAGGCATTTGGGTCAAAGCTCATTATTCGACGTTTAGATGTATGCAAACTTATCATGTAAATAGCGTAGTATCTCAAATTTAAAACTAGTTTTGAAACAAATAGTTCTTATAAACTTATTCAGAGAACGAGTTCTCAGATTTGAAAAAAAAATATTCTGATTATACTTTCAGTACTTTAATTGAAAAAAAAATTAATCTAGCCCCAAATAAACTCAAAGTAAATGATTTTGTCCGGAAAAGTATTAATATCGAAAATAATCCTTTGGTAAGCTTTCTCACTCCGCCTCATGACTGTGATGTCAGAAAAGATAGTTTCCGATCAAATCACACTACTCTTAAAATAAATTGACAATCGTGTGATTTGATTGGTCACTATCTTTTCTGACATCACAATTATGACGCGGAGTAAGAAAGCTTACCATATGATAATCTTCAATATCCCTTATTCACACCGTATAACCGTATTATCTTCGATATAAAAATTTGAAATAAAGCTTATTATGCAACATTTGAATCTATTTGTATTTGACACAGTTCATACTTTGTAGTTAATACTTTGAAGCTAGCATACGTATTTCAAAAGTAACATTGAATTGTATAGTTCAATCAATTAAATTTATTTTGGAATATGTTTAATATTATATATATTATCTACAAAGTATTAAATGTATCGAATACAAATTCAAAATTACGTGGAATTTTAGTTGAAAATATGACTAGCAATGAGAATTTTGCAAACATCTAAATGTCAATAATAAGCTTTGAACCAAATCTTTATACATAAAATAATACGGTATTATTACGTGTCCGCACATAGTGATTTTTTCTGATTTTTTGTACATTACTTTTGTCGTGAATTACTATTGACATTAACATTAACAAATTTTATTACAAAAGCGCCATAATTATTCATCTGAAATATTTTTATATGAATCGATAGAAATTATAAATATTGAATATTGACTTTCAAATTAAATTTATTCTGTCCTCTTCCGTAGAACAGATACTTTTTCCTGTCCTGTCCGAAGATTTTTAATATCTAATTATACTAATTAATGATACTAATTAAAATACTCAGACGTTTTGAAGATGGAGCAGGTGAAGCTAGAGAGAAAAAGAATTAAAACTTTCATCATTTTTGAAAATAAACTATTCACTCAAATATTCGAACATAAAATCAAGAATTTACAAAATGAAAGATTTTTTTTAATCTTTTATCGGATAAAGACCAATAAAAATCACCTTGATAAAGCAATCAAAATCGCGTTTATTTTTTTCCTAACCTAAGTCCATCTTAAAAATGCATGGATCTCTATAGCACGTGTTCGAATTCCAACCCCCAAAGTTGATCGGTGTGTAATCACTCAAGCAATCACTAAGACAATTACTGAGACAACATTAGTGGGATTCGAACACGCGCTATAGAGATTTATTCATTTTTAAGATGAACTCAGGTTGGGAAAAGGATATGAAACCGTAAAATTTCTAATTTCTCATCATTTTTCAACTTACGTTTTTTGATAAAAGAAAAACATATACTTTTTAAGTATGATTTTTTTTAGTTAGAATGAATGTTATTGTTAACCCTTAGACCAAATGTATGACCATTAATATTAATTTTGTTTAATTGTTTCGGAATAAATATTATTTTGTCTTTCCAGCGCATCAATCTCATTAGACTCATTTTAAATTTTTGTCAATATTAATATTTAGAACCGATATTTAGATTTAACGTTCACTCCACGACTGTCCGAAGGATTTGACGTAATGGATCATAATAGATATATCTATTATGAACCCAAGCTTGCCATATTTATACATACTGAGCGCTAGCCAATAACAGGGGGTTTGTTTAGGCAAATCTGAAGGACATCTTATCAAAAGTTAGATGTCTGCAAGTTTTCTGGAAATTTAACATGCAATTAAGATTAGTCTCCGGCGGAGACTCTCTGCAGTCAAAACTTTTTATCTCCGAATTATTCTTGATCACTTTTGAAAGTTTGAAAAATGCTTGCATAATCAAAAATTAAATATATATTTTTTATCATAATTAAGAAAAATTTATACCAACAAAATTCGATTTATTTATTTTATTCATTCTTTTATTTGTATTCTTAAATGTTGATTTTGGCGTGAAAATCGTATAAGAAGAAATTTAATAAATTGAGTTCAGTAGTTGGATCCGTTTGCCGCCAAAACGAATTTATAAAAATTAACCTATTACTCATTAAGGGGGTGGGTGTCGCTTTTTGATACCTTTCAATTACGCCTCAGAATAATTCCAGGGCAGTTGTGAAAAATCTGAGGATATTTGTTTGTAGATTCATCTTTCGTCTAGCGATTACACATCTCAAACTCAACATTGTTACATCACACCACCAGGTGGTGAGTCTATTCTAGAACACTTAACTTATAGATAATATTTTGCTATTAAAAATAGTTTTTTTACAACGTTTCGAATTTATTATTTATCTTCATGTAATGATTGAGAAATAGAAATAATTTTCTGAACGAAAAGTTGACAACAAAAATAGAAACAAAAATAATTTGGCAAAACGGGCTCTCAGAAAATTTGCCAATTAATAGCCCGTTAATCATGTGATAGATTCAGAACCAGACATGTACAAATCAGGTTGTTTTTTGGCTATTAATTTGGCAATTTTCTGAGAGCCCTTTTGCCAAATTACTTTGTTTCTATTTTTGTGTCAACTTTTCGTCAGAAAATAATTCTATTTCTCAATCATTACATGAAGATAAAAAAATAAAATTCGAAACGTTGTAAAAAAACTATTTCTAATAGCAAAATATCATATATATTTGTGCCTCAAAACCGAATACAATTTTTTTTTAAATCTATCTTTTTTTAGACCCCACATACAAAGCGTCTAAAAATCCACAAAAAGTACCGGATAAATGAGAACAAAAATTTAATCGTTCTGATTTTTCGAATTTTTATCTTTTATTTTCTAGAATCCCACTTTAACGCCGATTTTTACAATTTTTTGACTTCAAACTCTATCTTTTTTTAGACTGATGTTCAGAATAAAGCCGTTTGATTTTAAGTGAACCAAAAATGTAAGGTTTGATAAAAAAAGTTCGTCTGATTGGAACAAAAGTACTACCAAATTGAAGCTGAGTTCACAGATCAAAAAGTCTGCAAACAGCTAATCGAAATTTTGAACCAAATTCGATAACTAGGTTTAACATTTGTGACTACAGAATTTGCGAATTATTGCTTTTTTAGAAAATTTGACTTTGAATTAAACTTTTAGAATTCGAAAATTTATGAGAAATTTTTGAAAAAAGTTCCTAACATTATAAAAAATGTCTTATTTTTTGTTCAATTTTTTTTTTCATTAATGTTTCAAATCAACGAAAAAAACGATAAACTATATAAATCGTATATAAACTAATTAAATCAATTTTAAGAGGGTAGTCATGTGACATGACTCATGTCTGATTTTTATGAAGACTTAGAGGCAGAATGCAACAAATTACTTCGGGATGTCAACAAAATCTATTTCCGATCAAATCCACATAAAAAAATTTCAAAATTTTTGCGTTTTTTCGATTTTTTTAAAAAATTTTGCGTTTTTACGATTTTTTCAAAGATTTTTTTTCAAAATTTAGTCTAAAAATATTGCTTGTTTAGATTTTACCACTAAAACTTCAAAATATCGACAATTGGTGTAGACTCAAGGTTTAAATTTTCCTGAAATAGCTCTGCAAAATTCCAAATCAGACATGACTACCCCCTTAAACGGTGGAGATCGTTTTTTACGGTTACTGATTAATAAAAAATAAATTTTACCGCAATTTAGACACCTTCGATAGCAAACGCGCGTTTTTTGAGTGTTTTTTCAAAAGACGAATCGTTTTAGACGATTTATAAAGTAAAAACAATCGATCTGAAAAAAATAAGATTAAGGATGTGGGCGACGATAATTGGGCTCTTTTTCACACATTTTCAAGTGAAGTTTCTGAGAAACCTGGCTTCAGAAATAATTATTTTCTTTNTAATTGTTAACAAAACTGTTGTGCCTGATTTAACGATTTCATTTTTTAACTCCCAGGAGTACGATTTGAAAATTTATTTTTGACATCCAATTCGTCCAATCAGTTTTTTTTAAGACCAAACGATTCGTAAGTTGAATGTTTTTGGAAACGGTATTATAAACTATGACCAAATATTTAACCGTTCGAGCGCTAGAGCAGAAAAGATTTTTTATTTTCAACACTCAGAAACAATTTTTAATATTTTTTCCGAAAATTTTTGGTAATTTTTTACGATTTTTTGAGTTTATATGACTAAAAAAGCCACGTTGAGTTCAAAAATCATAAAATCAGACCTCTAGGTATTTTAGTTCAAAAGATACAACTTGCCTATAGAACCTATATACTCAAAATAAGCTTGTTTCAAATTTTATGAAAAAAATTCCAGAATGTTAAATTTTTCAAATTTTTATTTCTTTATATAATTAAACAATCTACGTGGAGATCAAAAATTCTAAAATCCAGTCAAAATAATCTTCAGTACAAAAGATATGGGCTGCCTATAGAACCCCCTTAAGTTAAGCTGGTTAAGGACCCCCTTAAATCATGACATACATGCTGCTGACACTTATTCATGTGACGATTTAAATTGTTGAACTCGATAAAACCAGTTAAAACCAGGTAAACTAGTAAAAACATGTATCGTTAGTACTCTGTCGGTTACGAACTCAAATCGTTTTATGAAAAACAGGCGGCTGCCACCGCAGGCACTTATTCATATAATGCTTATGTATTAACGTAAATGTTTTATTCTTAGTAATCATAACTTATACAGTATAAATTATACTGCGATTGGAAGTGATTTATTTTTGATGCGTTACTTCTCAGCAGATGTCCGGTATGTTTTAAGATTCGATAACTATTCATAATCGTAATTAAAAATCGTTTATTAATTTTAAAAATGAAATTAAAATTTATCTCAAAATCGTAATTTTAAAAAATGACATTTAAAATTCTCAATTTCATAAAAGCCTTATTTGAAATTAATTGAATAATCATAAATGAACAATCAATTTCAAAATCGTAATTCAATAATCTTAAAATAAAAATCGATAATCGTAATTTCTATTGGTATTGGAAGTGATTACCTTTTGATGCATAAGTTTTGAATTCAATAATCACTGGTTGGTAATGAAATTCATTAAATGAATAAAATCATAAGTAAAAATTAAGTTCTATATCGTATTTTGAAGTTATGTAGGATGTTAAATTGAAAATTCGTAATTTAAAATTCTTTAAGATGTATGAAAAATTGTTATCTGAGAAATCGTCATTTTTTATCGCGATTTATTATCGTAATTTAATAATCTTAATTCTATAATTGTAATCTATAATCGGGATTTATTATTCTTATTGATTTTCATAAAATCGTTATTTTAAAATCATAATTTAGAAATCGTAATTTTAGATTTATTTACAATTCGTTATTCAAAAAATCAAAATAAAAAAAAACCGTAATTTTAGATAACTTAAAAAATCGATATTTAGTAATAAAAAATTGAAAACAATGATACAAGTAATCAATAATTTTAATTGGAATTCATTTGATGCGTGACTGCTCACCACTGGTATGTTTTTGGTTATAATTACTAAAAATCGTCGCAATCCAATTCGTTATTTACCAAATCGCCTTCAATATTGTTTTAATTGGGCCCGATAATTGACTTACAAAAATATCGTGAAATATTTTATATCACATAATAAAGTTAAATACCTTTCAGGTATTATGTCAAGCTCTTTCTTGCAGTCGTGGAATGAACAACCTATCAAAATATCGGAGAAAAATTATAGGGATATCTAGGAATGAAAAACTTAAAAGTTTAAAATTTTTCATGAAAATCAGTTGCTTAAGGGGGTTGTATAGGCTGGAAAGGCTTTTTTTGATAGTTCTATTTTTTTTGCCTTAATTCAAAACAACGTCATTTTCGGAATGTAACAAGCCCAAGGGGTGGTGAGCAAGATGTTGCAAGTACTTTTTCGAATTTGGCTGTAAATTGTCTAATTCTCAATTCCATATTCAAAATTGTCGATTTACAGCCAAATTCGGAAAAGTTCTTGCAACATCTTGCTCACCACCTCTTGGGCTTGTTACATTCCGAAATTGACGTTGTTTTGAAATAAAAAGAAGAAAAAATAGGACTTTCAAAAAAAAATTGCTTGCGGCTAACTTAATTTACCGGTAGGTCGACCATGCTATGAAAAAAGTAAGAAGTAAAATGTGTTCCAGAGATTACGAACTACTATTCCTGCGATTTTTATGAGCCTTCGAAAAAGCCTTACCAGCCTATACAACCCCCTTAAGGGGGTTGTCCATGCTGATTTTGCTTGCACGCATGCAGTTTCTTTGTTTCAAAAATAAAACATAAAGAATATCTATTCCGAGTGAACTGAGTCTTGTGAATCGATTGCAACTAATTAAAGTGCGCTATGATGCCGTCATAGTCTTTTTATAGAATCTATATCCGAAATTCGAATGTTGAAAAATACAAAAAAAATTGTAGTCATGATAATATTTTTTTGAGTAGTTCGACTATAACGAATTAAAAAATCACCATAGACATAGAAAAATATGTATAAAATGATTTATTAAAATATGTTATCTTTTTTATTATTTCTCTATTATAAATAAGTATCTTTGCAACGAAATTGCAGTGTGCGCGGCACCTTTGATAAACAATAAACAACTCAAAATGACAAAAATTCCGTCGCAGCATATCTTAGGCCTTTATGCGGTGAATCTTTTTTGCTAAAACAAAAAAAAATGAAATCAAATAAGCCAGTTATAGCGCAAATTACGAAAACAGTTTTTTCATTTTTACGAATGACCTGAACGTAAACGGAAACTTTCCTTCACAACAGATTGACGAATACTTAGTTTCGAACCTATTGGGAAATTAAAAATTAATTTCAATATCACCTACGCGAGTTTTTGACTGCTGAACAAAAATTAACAGTCTCAAAAATCATTTTCGTATTATGATTTACGAGTTTGTAACAAATAAAAAAATGATTTTATTTATTTAATTTATACAACAAGTGTTCTCGGAACAATAAATTTTTTCTCTTTTTACGTTTAAACATTCCAAACATAAGTTATAGACCGTTGAAAAGCAGTGAAAAATTACAACAATCAGCATGGACAACCCCCTCAAGGGAATTGTGGGTGCAGTAGTTATTTTCGACCACGGTCTCAAATTCGCTATTATTTTTCTTGTATCCGACCATCCAGCACATGAGAAATTGGTTGCAAGCAAAAAAAAGTTTTTACTATCGAATAACAAGTTCTAAAATATCGGATTTGCTTGCAAAAATAATTAGTTTATTTAAGGGGGTAGCAGCGATGTGGCAGATTGGTACATTTTTTCGGAGTGATTTTTGAAAGAAAAAAAATGTGAAAATTTTTTATTTTATTTTTTATTTTCAATAAAAGTGTTCATTCGTGCAAACGTTTATATTTTTAATTTCACAACATACTTAAGTATCTGTAAAAATATCAAAAACCACTTTTCATTACAACTCCATTTCCAACTTGACCCGATGTGGGATTTTTTTTAAAGGCGATATTTATAAACCTCAGACATTTTCGGGTGTAATGCACTAATAAGTGGGAGAATCATTATCCACATGAAAAAATTTCTTTAATATGAAAGTTTTTTTTCCATGAAAAAAAGAGAAAAACAGCTTTTTAGGAAAAAAAATTGACCTTCAATTGAGTTTAAATATGAAAACATGTCCTGATTTTTAAAAGTAAAGTAGCCTATTACACCCGCAGTTTTATATAGATTTTTCGAAAAAAATAAATTTTTCATAAATTGCGTGCCAAATGGCACGAACCGGTGTCACAAGCAAGTGTTGTAAATTTCATCAGTAGTTCAGAAACGATATTCGATTGACCCTTCCATCGGTTGAAATACGGAAATCAAATAGATACCAGACAATAACACAACTGATTCGGCTTGATTTTTCAAGGAGAATTTAAAAAAGCATTAATAAAAAATTTTGGACTTGATTTGCTAAAATTTTTCATAATATTTCTAAAAAAAGTNTTTGAATTTTTTTGAAAATTTTACGAATTCAAAAATAAAAGTTCGAACTCAAATCTTTCCAAAATAGATAAAAAATGATTTTAATGAGCTGATACACATTTATTCTGGTTCAGCTAACGATAACAAGCACAAAAAAATAAACCAACTAATTATTTTCGTAAGTTAAATTGACGCCAGTCTGCCACATCGCTGCTACCCCCTTAAAATTTTAGACATAGGATAGTCTCAATTTTAAAAAAATTTTAAAAATAATAATCACAGCAAAAAATAACCCAAAATGAAAGTATTTCGATATTATAATTGTTAAGATTTTTGCCCCTTTTTCGATATTTCAATTTTAAGCCTAATCAATGTCATAATGGCGCGCAGTAGATCAGCATAAAATAGTGATTGCGAGAATTCTGACATAAATTATTCTGATTATTTCAGGTGAGAATTTTACTTAGAGAATTAAGAATGATATATGAAAAAGAGAAAAAAATCGCATGAACCGTTCGTGAGTTAAACTTCCGTTTGTAAAATAATGTAGATTTTGCCTATACATAACTATAGCAATGAATTTTCAATAAAAAAATCCCAGCAAATTAAGATGAATTGAAAAAATGTTTTCAGGCTATATTGTAGGGAATTTTTTTTTTGACAAATAATATTGGCATTATGTGATTTTCAGATACGTGGATATGAAGTTAAACTTCAATGAAAAAAAGTAGCAATTAGGTTTTATGCATTTAATGGTCGATGTGATGATATTTTCTAGAAATGAATCAATTTTTGACTTTTCAAGGTTACGAACTACAATGTTCAATTGAAAACATAGATGTTCATTTAATTCTCACAAAAGATATTTGAGTTTTAAAAAGGGCTTATTTCCCCCCAGCACATTGCTGGGAGCACCCACAATCCTCTTAACCCTTGAAGGCTCCAAAAATCAGAACGCCCGAAATTTTGAGAAAATTTAAAAGATTTATAAAATATTTGAATTTATTGGTAGAAAATGCCTGTCGAAAACCACCGTTTTGAGTGAACTTAACTTTTTACTAAGGTTTCATAATTTCTATTTAAGATTTCAAAATATTTCCTAATTAAAAATTTATCTTAAAATATGCTCGTTTTTGAGTCAAAAAATCTAAAATTTAAGGTAGCAAAAAACTGATTTATTTTCTTTAAAAGTGTGATAATATAATGTTCTGATCGTATTTCAGCATATTTACTGATTTCTATCCCCCAAATTTTTCATATACTTGGTCAGTTATTAGAATTCAGAGTTTAAGATAAATTTAACAGAAATCGGTAAAAAAGTTAGAAAAAGTTACTTTTGAACGGCTAGTGATAAAAAGTTACAACTAATTTTTTTAAATTTCAATCGGCAAACTCTATTGAGGATTTTTATAAAAAGTTTTTGGAGCCTCTAAGGGTTAATGGCTGCCATAAATTCGGCAGACTGGAGTCAATATAACTTGAATACAACTGAATTAATAAGTTAGTTTATTTTTAGGCTTATTATCGTTAGCTAAACTGGTAAACATATATATGTTACAGCTTATTAAAATCATTTTTTATCTATTTTGGGAAAGGTTTGAGTTCCAATTTTAATTTATGAATTCGTAAAAATTTGAAAAAAATTCAAAACATTTTGAAAATTGTCCTCATTTTTCGTCCAAAATTTTTTTCCGATTTTTTTATTGAAATCTTTGGGTAAAAACATGAGGAATAGCCACTTTTACTTATTTCATAGATGCCTTCATATTTTTTATCCGCTCTTTAAAAATTTTATTTGTCATTTTTTGTCGACTATTTTAGAAATATTTTGAAAATTTTTCGCAAATCAAGTCTAAAATTTCCTATTAGTGGTTTTTTGAATTCTCCATAAAAATTAGAATGCGCCTGATTTACCAAAAATATTTTTTTTTGATTCAACGTTCCTGATTCGACAGGAAATAAAAGCTGAGACTTAAAGGGCCTCGGTGCATTTTGACAGATACGTATATCCGCCGATATGGGCTCTTGATAAAAAACTTTTTACTGGGTTTATATATTCTTCTCAATTTACCATCAAAATGATGTTTCATAATCCAGGCAACTTTTGTAATTACAGAATTTTCGAATTATTGCTTTTTAAAAATAATTTGAGTTCGAATTAAACTTTCCGAACTCGACAAATTATGAGAAATTTTTGATAA
>SCLH01000936.1:84839-146844 GCA_004367855.1 Oikopleura vanhoeffeni | reverse complement strand
ATCCGTCAATGAAAACGATCAATTTTGGCAAATACCTACGTCTTTTCCAGATTGAACCAATCAAAACGGTGGAAATCAGATTTGTCCAAATTGGAAAATAGGAGCAAAAATCTTACATACTGTATATAATCGAAATTAGATTATATACCTAAGATTTTCGTAAGCAGTGACATGTCATGACACTGTTGCAGTGGACCAAATCCGGATGAGATGTCGGACCCGATTCCAAAATTAAATTTCAAACCGTTCCTTTTCGTTAAATATGGATCCCGTTTACGTCCCGGAAATACTGATGAAACGATTTGCGAGACCGTGATAAAAGCCCCAATTTTTGTATTTGTATCCGACACGACTCACATATCCTTTTTCCAACCTAAGTCCATCTTAAAACTGCTTGTTATCTCTATAGGCTATAGACTATAGCGTGTATTCGAATCCCACTTATGTTGTCTTAGTGATTCGTTGAGTGATTAACACCGATCAACTTTGGCGGCCCAATATCAAGCACCCTTGCTTATAATCATACTCAAGACAATCACTAAGACAACATTGGTGGGATTCAATCACGCGCTATAGGCTATAGCGTATAGAGATAACAAGCATTTTAATATGGACTTAAGTTGGGAAAAGGATATATGCGATAAACCTCACTGCTATTTCAATTTCAAATTATTTTGTGGGTTTTTAAGGGATTTTCAAAAAATCCCTCGAATTCCAACAGAAAATTATAAAATTCGATTTCGTGAGAAGGACTCTAAATCAGGGGTCGGCATAACCTGATCGGATCGACTTTTTTTCGATCCGATCCGATCAGGTTTTTCAAATCTTCGATCCGATCAAGTTCGATCCGATCGGGTTTTTGAAATTGTCGATCCGATCAAGTTCGATCCGATCAGGTTTNCGGTGTGTGTGGTAACAATGCGCGTCACTCATTGGCTCTTTAGTATAACCACAAAAAGTGAGCCCACACACAAAATGTCAGAAATAGCCTATTTATAAAAAAAAACTTTGCTTTATCTTAACTGACTTACGTTTTGAACTCTTCACTCAATTATTTTGTTTCTGTAGGGGGGTGGGGGGGGGTTGTTCGAGATATAATAAATTTATTAATTAAGTATTTAAAAAATGTATTTATTTTGACGTTTCGGTTATTCCAATAATCATAAAAGTGAGAGAAATTAAGAAATAATTTATGAAGGAAACTTTTGTGTCGAGCAGATTGGCTAATTAGGGAAACTATTTAACGCAATTTTGTTTATGAAATTTGGGTGAGAATCGGGCCTCAGGTGCGCACCAATTATTTTTGTAAGCACCATAATTTTTTATATACAGGGTGTAAGGTTTTTCCCTTTCTTTTTTTCCAAACTGGTACACACTGTAATCAAACAATTAATATTAAAGAGATAACATTTTTAACTAGTGTGACCAATTTAAACCAGCAAGCACGCTTCTTGTAGGTACGGAGCACTAAATGTTGTTTTGACGCATAGAAATATTTATTGTCAGTTTATCGAAAATTATCCATATTGCGCCTTTTCTCAGTACACGCGTCATACTTTGAGCCTGGTTCCCGATCACAATACTCGGTTTGTCGACTTAATCAAGAATCCCGCGATTTAATTGGTCATTTCCTCAAAGTTGTAACGCGTCCCTGAGAAAGGGCGCATAGGGATAATTTCGATAAACAGTCTAACGCCATAATAGAAAACATTCAAGTGTGAAAGTTCCGAACCCACGCACCATATTCTCTTATAAAGAGCAGCCATAACAGGCGGGTGGTTCAACAGTGTTATGAATAACATCTTTTGAGCAAAAAACAATGTAGGGGCGTTAATAACGCCACGTTATTATAACGCCCGTTATATAGTTTCCTTTATGATTCAAAAATTGGAATTTCAAATGTTTGAAACGCCAAAAATAGGGGCCTCATCTTTTCCAATGCCAGGCTTCAAAGCCTGAATTCAGGCATTTGAACCATTTAAATCACACTGGATTCATGCTATCTGATTCAAATAAGGTGTCTAAATGTTGTGCACAACACGCATGTGATTGGCGTGTCTAAATAAAGAATAGGGTGCGTAAGGTTGAGAAACCATCCGAGCGAGTGCGCTCATGTTAGGTTTACGTTAAACCCGCAAAAGAAAGTGCCATTACATTCGCTTAGGCGTAGGTATCTAAGCAAAAGATTAGCTTAAGCGTGGCCGACAAAGTGGATAGCTGTGGGATCTACCTATAGGGGACACATAGTATACCTAGGGTGCGCAGCTGCGAACCCTACAGACTAACAAAACTTGATAAAAATTTATTTGCTATCGGGGGTCATCGCCACCGAAAAAAAACGATTCCGAGAAAATTGTTTTTTGAGCATCTAGTGCGTCAGAAAGTAGTTCAAAAACCCTCTTTTCAGCACTATTTTTATTTTGAGCATTTAATAAGCTCAATTTTTTAAGTGCCGAAAAAAATACAAAATATACATATTCTTCGTAGTTTTTGTCCCGATATTATTTCCGCTTTGGTCTCATTATCTTAATTAAAACTTTACAATTTGACCCGTGTCCTAACATAATACCCTATTTTTATGGTCGCTTCATCTTTAATCGTCTCGGAGGTTAAAATGGCAAGTGTGACTTCCTTTTCTTGTATATCCGTTTTCAAAGTTTTTTAATTTGTGGCTCTGAACTTCGAAGTCTGAAGTACTAAGGTATCCGATTGCAAACACAAAAAAAATCCAGGCATGATCGACCTGTGACCGCCTCACAATGGTGTATTTTCCGAAGTTTATTTGACTTATTTGTAAACTTTACTAAGGTACTTCTAATTTTGTTCAGAGAAAATTTCAAGTTCAGATATTTTTTTTCTTAGAATAATCAAATACGAGAAAGTTATGTCTTAACTTTATTTTACTTTTTGGATGCAATTTGTACATTTAGTCCGAAGATAAAAACGGCAATAAAGAAGAACACCGTCCTTGAAAGAATTTGCCATCAAGACGAAAAGAATATCCGTTGGAAAAAATTTATATCCAAACCCGAGACTTCTTATTCGACGAAAAGGGAAAGCTCAGCAATATTTTTTTCGAATTGATTTCTATGATGGGTTGATCAAGCAGCTCACCAAGCTTTCCAAAATGAAGTTTTTTAAGCATGCTTGGTTTTTAATTTGGCTTGTCTTGATTTTTTGGCTTGCACTGGAATTTTTTGGTCAAGCATTGATTTTTTGACTTGACATTTTTGGCGTGGCTGAATTTTGAAACATGCTGGAATAAAAACATTTGTTTGTATAAATTTTTCGAATAGTTTATCTTTTACAATAATGGCAAAGAAAGAGAATTATGACGTCATTCGAATGCCTACGCGTTTAAATTTTTGAACGAAAGACTTAATTTTGCTCCCCATCGATCATGATGCCCGGGTAACATAATATCCTATTCCCTATTTTTACAGGCAAATAGGATATTTTATGTTTACTCGGGCATCATAATCGGATATCGCCGAAAAGTGCACATATCGCCAAAATATTGGGCCTCCCCTGTAATACTTTTTCGTCATATATAGATGTAAAGATTTTTGCTCCTATTTTCCAATTTGGTAACTTGCTTATCCGTCATGAAAACGATCAATTTTGGCAAATACCTACGTCTTTTCCAGATTTGGAACCCAATCAAAACGTGGAATCAGATTTGTCCAATTTGGGAAAATAGGAGCAAAAAATCTTACGGATGTAAATATACTCGAAATAGATTATATAACTCAGATTTCGTAAGCAGTAACATGTCATGACACCGTTTGCAGTGCCACATCCGGATGAGATGTCGGACCCGATTCAAAATTAAATTTCAACCGTTCCTTTGTCCGTTAATATGGATCCCGTTAACTCCCGGAAATAAACTGATGAAACGATTGCCGAAGACCGTTGATAAAAGCCCCAATTTTTTGTATTTTGTATCCGACACGACTCACATTCCTTTCCCAACTAAGTTCATCTTAAAACGCTTGTTATCTCTATAGCGTGTATTCGAATCCCACTTAATGTTGTCGTTAGTGTTGGTTGAGTGATTAACACCGATCAACTTGGGTCCCATATCAAGCACCCTTCTTATAATCATGCTCAGACAATACTAAGACACATTAGTGGGATCAACACGCGCCTTAAGCCTATAAAGATAACAAGCATTTTAAATATGGATTTAAGTTTGGGAAAGGATATATGTATAATGCGATAAACCTCACTGCTATTTCAAATTATGTTTGTGGGTTTTAGGTTTTTCAATAAATTCCCGATACCCCCCCTCTAACAGAAAATTATAAAAATTCGATTTCGTGAGAAGGACTCTAAATCATGATTAAATCTCATAAGCATCGGTATTCTAAAGAGTATTTTAAGGCAGTAACTGCCATAAATTTTTTTAAACTTGCATAAAAAAACGAAAACTTGATTTTTTGTGAAAATGGGCAAAAGCTCAAAAAATCAAATCCCTCAGTTATTCAGAATCCTGCTATGAATTTCTCCTTTTTAATTTTTTGAAGGATACTCGAATGTTACTTTCATAATCATTTTGATCATTTGATCTGGCTGGAGGGCACATTTCATGGTTAGGGATCGATGAAGGTTCCCAAATGAAAAATATAAAAATTCTTGACAAATCCGCAAATAATTTGAAAATTAAAATAGCAGTGAGGTTGATCGCACATGCGAGTGGTGTCGGATCCAAAAACAAGGTCGAAAATTAAAAACATTGGAGTTTTATCATGGTATCCGCGCACGGTGCTTTTTTGTGAGGGTGAATGTAAACATTAAATTCCTACTGAGAATATGATATAAACCTAACAAATAGCGCAAAAAGAATCAGCTCGCGAACATAAAAATTGCTCGAGAATTTTTTTGAAATATACTGCTCTTGATTGGTAATCGTTTTACAGCCGTTGCGCAGTATTGAGGAATATTTTGCCACGGCGGGTCCCAGTAAAATTTGACTACGTATGAAAAACGAACTGTAAAAAAATTAAATTTGCCTATAAAATGATAAAAAAACTTTGGAAGTCATTGCTCCTCAATCTGCATTTGATAACTTTCTTGAGTTTTTGTTATAAAAGTTGACACAATGATGTTGAAGTCTCCTAGGGGTTAAATCGAAACAACTGAGAAATTCCTCATATTATGACTCATATTGAACCTACACACTTTCGAAACTTTCATTTACAATTTTGAAAGGTTAAAATTTTTTTTTAAAATTTTTTTTTATATCAAATGTTAGAAACTGCAAGGAATCGCGTTTCTGGGCAAACAAACCGTCAATATGCGTTCATTAAGGTTATCCAATCAGCCGACCAGGGTTTGAACAAAATCCTCATCGAGAAAATTATTATTTCGCGAGCTGATTCTTTTGCGCTATTTGTTATTTTTATCATCAAGGAATTTTGATGTCTACCATTCACCTCAAAAAAAGCACCGTGCCGCCGGTTACGAAGAATAAAAATCCTAACGATTAATCACCCCTATCAGATTTTTTCTCAGAGCTATTTTCAATAATTCGAACTTTAAAAAGTTCATATTTAAAGTCTCGGACATATCAATTTCAATCTTGTACATTTACTGCCCCAATAATTATTAGGTTCAGAAAAATCAAAGACTCATAAGAGTTTTGCCCTCCTCACGAATCTTTAGTAAAAGGCGAAAGAATTATACGTTTTGAAGGAGACAGAAGCTGATCCTTCATTTAAATTGAAACTTTTATACAGAATTTTAATTGAAAGAAAAGAGTTATGGTCCCTGCTTTTAATAAATTGATTTTTTCGCATGACTTCTTTCAAGCGGCGATGCCTAATTTATCGAGACACACATTTTTTGGGCCAAATATCTTGCGAATAATCTTTTATCGAAAACAAAGACCAGAACAACTTTGCATCATTGAATTAACACAAAAAAAATCTGTAATTTAAATTAACTAGCTCTGGTCTCTCTTAAAAACGTATAATCTTCGCCTTTACTAAAAGGAATTCGTGGAGAGAGAGGGGCACTCTTATGAGTCTTTGATTTTTTCTGAAGCCCTAATTTTATTGGGGCAGTAAATGGTAACAATCTCAATATATGTATGATACATAACTCGGGTGTAACACGTGAAATAAGTATACGTTGGATTTGGACTGATAGGATCACTGCAGAAAAGTTGCAGCCGTAGATAAAAATTTACTGTCCTTCCAGGCGCTATTGCTGCCGTGAAAATAATTTCAAGCCTTTAGTCACTAGAGTCTAGTGGTCAACAAATGAGTTTTAAGAACGCTGATTTTGCTGACTGGCTAAAATTTTAAGCAAACTTTTTTTCGGTTTTTCATAACCATGGAATGGTCGTTCTCGCAAAATAAAGTGCTAAATTTGAGAAAACAAATGTTCGAACATTTTGGTCATTTTGTTGTAAAATGCGTAGTTTTTAATTTTAACAGATCGTTTTCCTCGGCTGCTCATTGGCAAATATTTCCTCATTTGAACAGCGCTAAGCGTGGATGTCAATCTCATCCTATGTCGCGAGATTTTATAAAACACTATTCTCCAGAAATTGTCTATAAACAATTTCAGAAGTAGTATATTCGTTATAAGACTATATTTATTGAGCTTTTAAAGTACCATTCTGATGAAAAGATAGTTTTTAATAATATGAAATGGTTGGAAGAAATTCATTATTCGGCGGGCCAATCAGGTTTTATCAAAAAGATGATAAATCTACCAAATACGGTTCCGTTTATTCCATTCTTTGGCGCAACTCAAGTTGATCCTGCGCCAGTTTGCTGGGTTTTATTAGCCTATAAATTCCGAATACAGAAAAAACGCGAGAACGTAATTATTAAAGAAAAATACAAATAAAATGGGTCGTTTTTGATAAATGTCAACATATGAATCATCTAACATCTCAAAAGAAAATTAAAATGTTTTTTCCTAACTTTTATAGCAATTATAATGTGATAATCACATGCGAGATTTGACCAATCATAGTCTTTTACGTACTAGCTTATCTGACCGTATTTGGCAGATGAAGCTAAAACATTTTTTCTACCGTATAATTATTATGAATTGTACATTTTTCTTGCATCTGTCAGATTAATTTACTTGGATTTCACAAAAAACGTGCGAGAAAACAGTATGAAATTATTTTTTTATGGCAAAAAATAATAAAATATTTTTAGTGACTTTTGATTTACTGGAAGGTTTAACTAAATTTTATCATGAAAGATGTGGAATTTCGTCGGTAGATATTGGCTACCCAACAAACTATGCAATTTTCAAAAATCTGTTAGAAGGCCAAGAACTTCCTTTGATCATCGTCAAAAAACCTATCAAAGACAGGAATAATTTTTTTCTTACTGACTCGTTTTGAATAAAATTTCTTTCACAACAAGGTTATTTTTTTAACTGTGTTCCAAAGAGACCAAAATGGTCGGAAATAAAAATTTAATGTAGAGTGCAAAAATTTTGTCAATAAAGTTTTATTATGATGAATAAATCGCCACCGAACACGCTATTCCGAGCACAACTTTTTTACAGCCCTCTAATGGTCAAACAAAAGTTATTAAACCCTCATTTGCAAAACTAAATTCAATTTTGAGCGTTATAAACTATTTTTTGTATTTCCTATGATAACATCCGTGCTCAAAAAAAATTTCTATTTTTTTCTAAACAATAATTTTGAAACTAAAAAAAATGGTCATTTAAAAAAGTTAACTTTTTTAGCGTTCTGGTGCGCATAACTTAAGCTTTACGCTGATATCGAAGATTCGATTTCAATTTTTTGAATCATTTTTCTTTGTAGTTTTAGTTTCGTTTTTTATTATTTATTTAATTCAAAACCTGGGTTTTGTTCTGTTGCGCAACCTATACAATGTACAGTATACTATAAAAATTATATTATACTACCATGATAATATTTTTTGGATCCTGGTTACCAAAATCGAAGGGAAATCTCGACTGCCTCCTCATCTCACGTACACATCACATTATTATAATACCGAATGTGTTTTAGCTTTTGGGGTGTTCCCCGAGGAGATTCACGCTTAACCAATCAGAGCGCGACTTTGTTAGTTTATTTAAGGGGCGTTTCAATCTCCCCCGGGAAAACCCCAAAAGCTAAAACACATTCGGTAGTTTAAGAGCTGATATTATCACATAGTATGAAATAAGTATTCCTTATCAGCCCACAAAATGTTTATCCCTGAATCATTAAAAATCCGGCCAACTGGACGGGCGGAAGGCAATTTTAAATTGTCTCCTATCGAAAATTGGGGGAAAATGTTTACCAAGAAAGACCTAGGTATTTTATAATATATTTTTTTGTACCTAAAAGGTTAACTTTATGATTAGCTGAAAACCCAAACGAAACTTTTGAAGAAATTAATAAAATCTACGAAGAAAGCAGCGAAAATGTAAAAATGTCCGCCATGCTTATGGAGCATTACCATGAACTAGATAAGGGAGCATTAGGATAGGGAAGCCAAGGTCAAAAAATTTGTTCGAGATCGAAATAAGAAAAAATTTAGTTTGAGTTCGAAATGAAAAATTAATTTTATATGATAAATTTGTTTTGCGTTAAAAAATATAGGCTCCTTTTAGCAACAATTGAAATTTTAAATATCAAGATCAATTAATATTTATTACGAGGCGTCCTGAAGATTATTAGCCATCATGGCATTATAAAAAGACTTTAATGGCTAATAATCGCCTGGAGGCCCCGGAATAGATATGAGTTAAATTTTCGAATGATTTTTTGCTCTTTTTTGAGGCCTTTTCTCAATTTTAAGATAGGGCAGTCAAATTGGTAGCCAATATTATGTCAAGAAAATTGTTTAACCCTCCGAGGCATATAGCTTTTTGAAAAGCTAAAGTCACTTTAAATCAGCCAAAAATGATGAAAAAAATGATCGCAGAAATTTCTCCTTCTATTTCATTTTAGAATTTAACAATGTGAATCTAAAAATATTTCATAAAATTTTTCCGGATACTTGGTTCAAATTTTATGACGAGTTGATTGAAAGGCCATTTTTCGCTCAACTTTTTCTTCCGAAAAAGTACCTTGTGATCAAAATTTGAAATAAGCCAGTTTTTAGGAAAGTCTTTTAAGTAGAATTTTCGAAAACAATTAGCCTTCTAGACATATCTGGAGCAAAAATATTTGTTTGGGAGTGAAATTTCAAAATATCTATTTCGATATTAGTATGGTCCATACTGTATAGATAAACTGATATTTTTTGAAAAAATAAATAATTTGTGGGAATCATGCCAGCGTGATACACTGATACCATACTTGGCTTAATATTGTAATAATAATCAAATAATTTTATTAAATCGAGAAAACCAACATTTTTTTCCTTAGAAACTTGATTTTTTCATGAATATTTTGAACATATTTTAAAATATTTTTTGATTCCCAACAGATAAAGTCAATCAGACAAAAGTATTAAGTAGAACAACGCACTGCGCAGTTATTGAGATTAACATACATTTCCTTGGGCTAATCATGAAGTGGTATCACGTGGTTTAATTAACCTTGCTTTTCAAACGTTTATTTTTAAATTAAACTTAAAATTTCTAGAATATAATATTTTTTTTCGGAAGTTTAACTATTATGCCTTAGTGGAACTTTTTTTATATGCTTCGGAGGGTTAAGTTTGAAATTTCTGTTATTACAACAGATCATTTGTTAGCCATAACCTTGACAATCCAATCTTAGAATTGCTTATGAAAGACATGATGATCCAAGTCAGAAATCACACTGCGAAAATAGGTAATTTCATAATTTTGGAACCATTGCTTCATTTGCCCAATTTTGTTTTCATGGTCAACCTCAATTTGTTAAATTTTTTAAAATGGGGTTGATATATTATCATACCCGAGTTTAAATATATGATTTTTTTTAAATTTTCAAGTTAATTTTAAGGTTTTTTTTCGAAATTCAATAAACTCACCGTAAAAGTGTTCGCGTCGGCAAAATAAAAGTTGGATTTTATTTTTTAAAAGATAGTTCGAATGACCGAACAATTTTGTATCAGTGATTGGATTCGTAAATCAATAATAACTACTCGATTAATTTTTATCGTAAGTTTGTGAGACAAACGCGCTCGAAAAAACCTTCTCCTTTTTCAAGCGCTATAACTTCATAAAAATTATCTCACAGCTTTTATCTAGATATTCGGAATTCTCGTACAATTTGAGTTTCCCCTGATTTTAACAATACAATATTTGCACACTAAAATGTGAGTGAAGGTTTTTTTGAGTCGTTTCCTGACTCAAAGAGGACACCTCAATAATTTCTTCGTTTTTGTCTTTCGAGCGGTTTAAGTCAGAAGGGTATTAATGCTATCCGTTTAAATTGATATTCAAATTTTCAGAGCAATTTTTGTATAATCATGGTGAAATCTCAAAAATAAATGTTCAGCGGTTAAAATTCTACAGATACTTCGTGGGTCGAAAAACGACAATCTCGTACAATAGTGTACGATGAGTGCGTACAGGTTAATAACAAATAATCGATTCGAGTTGTATTTGATCCTTATTACTGGTTAAAATCCGCACACAACAAATTTTGTTCGAAAGCAGAATAAAACTGAGGGCTTTTACGTTTTTTATGTCTGAGCAAATTGTTTTACAAGCTAAGGAACCAGTGAAAATATGACGCATGTCATGTTTTAAAGCGAATCTCCCAAAATAAAATTTTCAATTTAATTTGTACTATTTAGTTACTGAGCAAGGTTACATGGCCAGTATTTATCGACCAGACTTCAAAAACATGACCGAAATTCAAATCGAAAAACATGATTTGGAATACGCTTCAAAATTCTCTGAAGAAATGGAAAAAGTTTACAAGGATGAAAAAACAATCAGCTTCAGATTTTTGATAAACGAATCTTTAAAACTTGCTCTTCATACAAATCCGACAATTTTTGCTAGATTTAACCTTGACCCGATCAAGCAACCGGTGGTTGACGCATGTTTTAAAAGTTGGATTCACACTGAATTTTGAAGGACTTTTGATAACAGTCAAAAAAAATGTCACGTATAATCTGATTTGAGCTCTAATTATTTTAGAAAATTGTCCGGATTTTTAGGAAAAATAAATATGAAATTTTAAATATTTATAAATTGGTAATTAGAAAAAGGTTAGATTCAATTTTTTTCAAAAATGTAAATATTTAGAATGAAGTTTATATATTCGGCCCTTATCGGCACCTTATCAGCGAGAAAAACCATAAATGATGCGTACCCGAATGATCCAAGGGATTTATTAGGATTTGAAGATTATCAACCAGACGAGGTAAAACTCGAACTTATGTTAATTGAATTAAGATAAAAATGATTTTTATCTACTGTATCATAAGCTCAAATTTTGGCGTCATATTTGTGATTTTTGCGATTCACAAAAAAATCATTCAAAATAAACATTAAATGAGTGGCACTTGCTTAACCGCTAAATCAAAAATATCGTAAATCAAAACGATTATTTTGCTAAAATAACTTCAGAAATAGATACAGTAGATTGGCTTTTAAGACCAAATATTTAAAAATTGGAGGTCTCGTTTTCATTGCGATTAACCTGAATAAACTTCGAAAACGGTACTTTAAATTTCCGTTTAAATTTAAAGTAAATCCTAAAAATCTAATATCCTAATATCTAAATCCTAAAAGACAAAATATTTTCGAAATCATAAAAAAAAAGGATTTTATGTCAAAGTATGGGAATAACAATGTTATTATAACATACCAGTGGTATGATACCACCGATGGATTTAAAATTGTCTATATTTTCAGAAAAAAAACACCGGAATAAAATTTTGAAAATGTTTGTTTGAGCCTCAAATCACGCGCACTACTTTATTTAAGAATAATTCTTTTCTACTAAAAATGTTAGGCCCTTTTTTTAGAAAGCTCCAAACGGGTTATAAGGTCAAGCAAAATTGGCACATGCGATGTTTTGGAATTTTTTTCTCACAAGGGATCATACAAGGGGTATTACAATTTCTTAATGACGATTTTAAATATGGAATTTCAAAAGTCAAAAATGGGTATTTTTTTATGGTCATTTTAAGACCCAGGATTTTTTTTGTTTATAAAAAATTTTCAAAAACAAATCGATTTTTCGGTCAAATTTTCGAGATTTTACAAGAAGTGCAAAACCCGGATTTAGCGACCCCGTATGAAGAGCTAGAGCGCTAATTTTTTTGGCAAGTGAAAATCAAGCGTTTTTTAGGAAATCTATCTTAAGGATTAGGGTCGGCGACCATGTGGTCGACCTTAAATAATCGGTCAAAGTTTAAGGTCAATTTCAAGTTTATCGTAGAGACTTGAAAGTACCCTCAGAAGAACCGGAAGAGTCAACTTTCACATGAACGTATTAGCAACTATGGGTCAATCACGTACTGAAAGATCACTAGAGCGCAAAAACGGGCTTCAGCACCCCCTCTGAAATCTCAAAAATGGGATTTTTGCGCTCTAGCGACCTTTCAGTACGTGATTGACCCATAGTTGATAATACGTTCATCAGAAAGTCGACTCTTCCGGTTGTTTGAAGGTACTTTCAAGTCTCTACGATGAACTTGAAATTGACCTTGAACTTTGACCGCTTATTTAAGGTCGATCACATGGTCGCCGACCCTAATCCTTAAAAATGGTTTCCTAAAAAACGCTTAATTTTCACTTGTCAAAAAATTAGCGCTCTAGCTCTTCATACGAGGTCGCTAGCTCCAGGTTTTGCACTCTTTGTAAAATCTCGAAAATTTGACCGAAAAATCGATTTTTTTTTCGAAAATTTTGCATAAAAAAAAGAAACCTACGTTTTAAAATGACCAGAAAAAATTCTCTACAAGATGGGTCAAAAACATCGATACCCATTTTTGACTTTTGAAATTCCTTATTTCAAATCGNGACGATGAACTTACATGAAAACTTGAACATCGAAGGGTATTTCAACTGAGAATTTGATAAAATTATAAAAAATTAAACACCTCCAGGCGGTTCTGAAACGGGATCGGGAACGGGGGGGAAATATTAACACTCGGGATCGGGATCGAAAAAAGTAATATGATTCTAGAACACTCTCTAGAACACTGCCTCTACGGGGTCATATTATTTTTTTAGTTTTTGATTGCAAAGATTCCAGGCAAAAATCCCTCAAAAAATATTCAAAAACATATCAAAAAAAACAGAAAGTTTTCAAAAAAAAAGAAATAAATTGTGCTAAATGGATGCATGATTATTTCAGAGACATCTGTTGTCGTATTTATTTATAATTCAGAAAGTTTTGCAAGTAAATTCCAAATGGATTACAGAAGTTTATGAAAATCCTGCAGTTTCCAATTTTCTAGATGAAATGATCAATATCAAAAACAGTGTTACAATTACGCCTGCTAGTGCTGTAACTTTAATCGATGATTCGCCGTATTGCTGGGTCTTTTTGGCTTATCACTCAAAATATGATGTCGGAATCGCAAAAGGTATTTTTTAAAATTCACAACGAGTTTTGAGTGAGGTTGTGTAGAAATTTAAGTGCCAGGATATATTGTAAAATGTTTTGAAAGAATTTTAAAAAATGACGGCTTATTTCTAATCTCCTAATGTGGTGTACTTTTTCCTTGTCACTTTGTAACTAACCACGAAAAAACTCATTCCTATAATTGGTCCAAATTCCGACTAATCAGAACCTCAAAAACTCAAAAAGACTCTTTAAATAAGCTCAAAAGACGTTTTTTGCCGATTCTGGAGCGAATTTATCACAAATTTTTGAAAACGATAGTAACAGACCTGCGTACGTATTTTGTGGTTATAAAAATCTGAAAATAATTTTTCCTATTTTGAAAACTCACGGAGGAGTAGGCTTTTTTAGTCAAAATATCACTCTTTTTTTAAGCTCGTTCCTGATTGGTCGAGCTATCAGCGACTTTCGATTATATTTTCGAGAAATATTTTAAGATGTGAGATTTTCGTTGAATTATTACACCATTTTTAAGTATTGGGTTCTACATTGTAGAATCTACAATGTGTAGTACTCTAGATATTTTCGAAAACCACGAAATCGTCTTTTTTCATGTCGGTAACCCCCTTAATAGACAACTTAGGTTTAAGTTAAGGGTTAACTAGTTTACGTGTTTTTTCGAAAGTTTTTCCGTAAATGGGACTTTTTCAAAAAAAAGTGAGTTTTTTACTATTAAACGGTTTAATTTAAACTATACATATCTCGACATAACCCATGAAATATTGAAGTTTGCAAAAAAAATTTATGCGGAAAAAGATGGCCAAAACGAATTGCGATTTACTCAATCTAAGACTCTAGAGAGTCTCTAGTAGATACCCTCAAATCTCTATCTGACTTCTAGGGTTTTTTACGCCTTCACTTTAAATTTGAACATATCCTATAAAACTTAATTCTCTTCCGTTTTTAACATGAAAGTTGACAGCCCTTTAATTGAATTTCCGATTTGAATCAGCTTTAATCATTAAAAAATATTATTTAGAACTGAAAGAGCTTGCATCCGCCCTGTCCCAATATTATTACGAGCGGTGTGGCGTCGGTATATTAGATTTGTCTTATCCCTCGAATATGGCCACCTTTTCTAACGAAATATACAAACAGTTGGGTTAATTGATATTAAAGGGGTTTTTTAAGGTTTTCACAGTGAACAATTAATTTATGAATTATGCTGTATGGTTCATATCCTTTTTCCAACCTAAGTGGATCTTGAAAATGAGGGTTATCTATATATCACGTGTTCCCACTTATGTTGTCTAAGTGATTGCCTTATGATTACGCACCAATCAACTTTGACGCTCCCAATATCAAGCACCCTTGCCTATTATCATACCCAAAGAGAGTCACTCAGACAGTGAGATTCGAACACGTGCTATAGACTATAGTATAGAGAATTTCTATTAGAGATAACCCTCATTTTCAAGATCAACTTAGATTAGAAAAAAAAATATATTACCGAACTAAAAAAAATGTACTTACCACTGGAGTTTCTAGTAACGTCCAGACAAAAAGTAATTTGTCGAGAACTAAGGTTATTTTGGCAAGATTTAATGCATATTGTTTCATAGCATATTTGCAAATCACCTTAAGTCTCGACGCCACTTGAAACTCTCAAGGTAACAATTTTGAAATAATCAAAAAAATGTTTATTAAATTTCCACATGGGCGATAATGATAAAAATTGGAAAAAAAAATATTTTGTCTTTTCGGAAATCAAATAATTTTTTAATACCATTTTGGAAATCTCCGATGTCGAAGCGACATTGTCAATTCACTCAGAAACAAGATAAATAATGTGAATTTATGACTCGAAAAACGAAAATACCCCTGCCTTGAATTTTTTCTCAAATTTTCTTCAATTTTTAATTTGAAAGTTTTAATTTTGACAAAATCAAGTTTTTATATTCCTTGGATTTTCCTTGGATTATACACTGTAACTGTTTCAAAAAAGCGTATGTTCCTGAAGAAAAAAAGCCAAGTTTAGCGGAGTATTCCGAATTTTTGACTATTTCGGCGTCAAATAGGTTATAAATTAAAAAAATTATCTTTTCAACCCATTCCAGTCACCATGTTTGATTAGCAGAGCATCCGAAAGATCCCGAATAATGTTTGATTTTGACAGACTTCGAGCGCATACCCTTGAATTTGCGATGACTGATTACAATAATTGGGGTAAAATTTATCCGGCTAATAGACTTGGTAAGTCGAATTTTGAGATTTATATTTGACTATGATTAACTCTTAGCCGACTGAATGGCTCTGCGATATCAACTTTGAATCAGTTTTTACCCTTAAATATAAACGCATCATCGTCGACCAAACTAACTTTCTCGCCAATAAGTATTTGTGTAAGTTTTTGTTGAAACATTTCGTTATCAAAGTAATCCTTTTTTCAAAATTCTCGAATTCTCTAGAAAAAAATAAGACAAATTCATAAGATATAGTATGAATTAGAATTGTCATTTATATATTTCATAATGTTTCATATCCTATGATTGATTAGGAATATTATGGACCTATATCCATTATGATGCCCGAGTAACATAAATATATTATTTGCCTGTTAAAATAATAGGGAATAAGATATTTATGCTACTCGGGCATTATAATCGATATAAAATGAATGTTGTTTAGTGTTAGGCTAATCAGATTGAAGTGAAGCGTGCTGATTGGCCAACAAATATTAAATGTGGGGCTTCTCTTCATAATATTAGATTTTTCGATCTTTAAAATTAAATCAATTACGGTACTTGCTGGAGCTTTTATGTCACTTTTTCAGCCAACAGTTTTATTTAATTCTGCTGTTGAAACCGACTTATCCGATTGAGTGCTAAGATAGCTCAAACTGAGCAGAAATATTCAAAAAAATTGTTCTGAATCAGAACATTGTTTCCAATTTTTTAACAAAAACTGGGAATTAAACAATTTCAGTAATCTTAGAAAAATCTTAGAAATTCGGAAAATTATCCGACTCGGACCAATTTTTTTATCAATATACACTAGATATTTGTGCTCAGTTTGAGCTATCTAAGAACTTCATCGAAAAAGCCGAATTTTATAAACAAAAATCGCATAAAATCCCCAGCAAGCGCCGTAATAGATATAGTTTATTTTGAACTTGATACCTAAATGTTAATTGATTGAATTGAGAAGGTTGTTGAATAAAACGAAGATGATGTGTACCCGAATTAAAACAAATTCAGTTAATAGTCCGATCCATGTTATCAAAGAAATTGATTTACTTTACAGTGCAATGGAGCCAAATTATAAAGTTTCTTCTATTTTTATGGAATGGTACGAAATTGATGAAAAAGATAATAGATTTGGATTGAGAACAACTCTTGACCAACTAACTCAGCAAATTCACAATTTTGCCCTTGAACAAGGTAAATAAATAAGACATTGAATTTAGATAAAAACTTATAACGGACAAAACCAAATTAAGGGAGAAGATCGATTTTGGAAATATGAGTAAAATTTCACATTTTTGACACTCAAGAGTATTTTAGAGCAAAATTTTAAAATGTGCGTCCTATGATCTCTGAAAATATAAATTGTCCTCGAATTGTGAGAATAAATTAACTTACACATAAATTAACTTGTGAATAGTAACTTAAATAATGATGGAGTAAATCGAAATTGAAAAAAAGTCAATTTATCCGTCGATGCTCTTTAGCGCTAGTTCAAAATCATTAAAACTAATACGATAGTATTCTGGGCTTTCCAAACCCGTGAACTTTGAGTTTTTTTGTAAATTATGGGGAAATTGTGTTTTTTTAACAAATTACGATCAAAGACAAAAATGACCAAAAACATTACCCTGCGTCTTAAACCTTACAGTAAGGTCCTTACTAAAAAATCTGAAAATTACTAAAAACATATTTCTATAAATAAATTATTTATCAAATTATTACTTAAAACAATACAGCGCTTCGAGTAAGTTTGGCTGAGCAGGAATTGTTTTTTTATTAAAAATATTTGTTTAAAAAATCCCACTCAATTTTATCATGTCTGCAATAAAATAATTTTAATAAATAGCTAAAGAGGTCGGCCTTTCTTATGAAGAAGATTTTGATGAAATGTACTATTATGTTACAAAAACAATGAGAGAAACATTTTTAGCTGTTGACCTTCGTGAGCATCTCCAGGAGAAATTCGATAAACTTGTTTCTGGGACAAGCCTAGAGGGTACAGGAAAAGTGATTAAAATTTTTAAAAATGTGAATTTTAGTGATTATTTTAATTGTGTATATCACAAAAAAATCCGGATTTCAGTAAAAAAAAAATTTGATCACTTGCACAGTTTTACCTACTACTCCGCAACCACAACCTGTATTTGCAGAATTGATATCAAAGTGGTTACAATTGAATTCACAGCGAAAAACTGAAGAATTATGAAAAATTCGAAAAACTTAAAAAAATTTTAGTCTAAAATCCGTTTTCTCTAACTTGCCATTTATGATTTCATAATTGCTCGACTTGCTCAGTTTATATTCGCGTTTGTCACAGATTTATATTTACGTAGGCTGTCATCTCTGGTGGTCCAAAAAGGGGCAACGAGATGTACAATACAGTATTGTCAATACTTATCTGGAGTACCAATTTCAGTGTGCGATGTTTGTGTAGGCAAATCAGCCAAATGATAGTCCAAGTTTCAAATTCACGCTAAATGGAAACTGCAGTGCAGTTACTGCACAAGTAATGTTTTCCCAGATCAGGGTTGTACCAAAAATCTGAGGTAGCCATTCTTCATTATTTTCCTCCGAAAAAATTAAAAAAATTTGATAATTTTCGAAAAAATATTTTTTTTTAATTTGGGGTCTTCAAAGGATTTCTTTTTTCGACCAGGAAGTTGAAATAAGAAAAAATTATTCTTATTTGTAACAGTCAAATCCGGTGGTGACAGCCTTATTTTAATACTTGAAAATTGAATAAATTCCGAAACTTCGTGAAATATTCAAAAAATTTAATTATGAAATCACAATTTTTTTCTGTTTTGATTTTATTGTAAATATATGACTCTTTAACGAACTGTATTGGTATGTAGCAGGAAAGTGGTGAACAAATTTGATCTAAGAGTTAGATTCTAACTCATTATTAGGTCAATTTAAATATTTATTATTATTTTTAAATAATCTAGCTCTTTAGCGCCGAAATTCAAAGCAATTTTTCAACTCTTGATTGGGCAATATATTTTCATGTTTCAAAAAGAAAACTTGAATCATCCATTATATGGGCGAGACGTTGGTTAAAAGGTCGGTAGAAATCGTCTAAAAGTTTCTTTGTTGAATTCAACATTACACGATCTTCTTCAGGAATAAACCATCGATTATAATAAGCTTTCTAAACACAAAAAAAAGTTAAAAAGTGTATTTTTCTGGATAGATAATTTACCTTTAAAATTGCTTTATCGTCTTCGATTTCTGTTAGGTTCAGAAAATTCATTATATCATTTGTGGCTTCTAGCTGGAAATTCGTATAATAATCAAAATGAAGAACTAGTACTTTTTCTCGTGGAAATATTGAGAATAAATTAAAACATGAGTTTTTAAATCAGCCTTAAATTCACATAATTTTTACACTTCTAAAATGGACCATAAAGTCCTCTATTTAAGCCTCAAAGAATCTGACGATCATTTCCAATCATATAAACATTTTCTTTCGTTGTACTAAAATAAGTTTTATTTTTTTGCTGAAATTTTTAAAGTGATGAAATAAAAAGTTTCAGAATTTATCGTGAAAAAATTGAAAATATTCATATTTATAACTGATTTTGATGCAAAAATCGTCACGAAAATAAAAGTTTAAGAGTATAATGTATGCAAATGTATTTTGCTCCAAATTTCTGTCTTCATTTCTTGAGAAAAAATTATTATTTTGGTGATGTTTTTGGTATACCCCAACTTACCATTTATGGAAACCCACTTTGGCGAAAAAAAATGGTTTTCATAAATGGTAATGGGTTTCCATTACAGGGTAATTTTGAGCAAAATTTGAAAAGTTGTTTTGAGCCAAAAGTTTGTATTTTTTTTGAAAAATTTTGAGATTTTTTTCTAAGTACATGTGCAGGGAACAATTATATATATTCTATTCAATTATATTATAATATGGTATTATATTTATCATTTTCGTCAACATAGTCAACTTTAAAGTGTATTATATCAAATGATATAGTATTTTCGTGTTTTCTTGTTTTTTTTTGATATAATTAACTTTTGAAACATCATCTTATTTTTTGATATATTTAACTTTAGAAAAACCGTCTGATTTTTTGATATAATTAACTTTAGAAAAATCATCTTATTAAATATCTTTTGATATAATACACTTTAGAAAAATCGTCTTTTTTTTCATTTTTGCGATTAGTCATTTTTCCGAATCGTTTTTTTCACAATTTTAACTTCAATTCAAAAAATTTCAACTTAAAAAACATAAATTCAACCTTTATTTGAAAATGATTTTGAACTTAATTNATATTATTATATGCTGTCGAAACCCACAAATTGTTTTTGGAATATTTTTGAGCAAATTAAGCATCAAAAACAGAGTTTTTTTCTCAAATATGCCTTGTTTTTCAAACATGGTTTCCATAAATGGTAATGGGTTTCCATTAAAGGGTGATGGGTTTCCATAAATGATAATGGGTTTCCATTACAGGGTAATGGGTTTCCATTACAGGTTAATGGGTTTCCATAAATGGTGAGTTGCTGTTATGAAAATTTACTTGCTCTTGACATTCTTTCGATGATATCTTCTGTACAAAGTGTGGTAGAAAAAATCGGCTCGGTTGAACAAAACAATTCATTACCTGGTTCTTTCAGAAAAAAATATTTATATTGGATGTGTAGTTTATCAGAAAAATGCGGAAAAACATGTTCCAAAATTTCAACTTTTACGCCACGCAGCAAAGTCAAGGTCATGAAAGTCTAAAAAACGCTTATTCTCAAATTTTGTTCAATTTAGTTCGCACAAAAATTTTATAATACCCTTTATTTTTAGCCGAAGAATATACACCAACTAACCATTCGTGGAAACCCCTTGTAATGGAAACCTATCACCCTTTAATGAAAACCCATAACCATGGGCCATGGCCC
The DNA here is from genome assembly GCA_004367855.1 of Oikopleura vanhoeffeni. Taxonomy (NCBI): domain Eukaryota; kingdom Metazoa; phylum Chordata; class Appendicularia; order Copelata; family Oikopleuridae; genus Oikopleura; species Oikopleura vanhoeffeni. Next base: position 126,246 of record SCLH01000936.1, on the reverse strand, counting down.
TTAAATGGAAACCATTTGTGGAAACAATTTATAAAAAACAAGGCATGATTGATAAAAAAACTCTGTTTTTGATGCTTAATTTGCTCAAAAATATTCCAAAAAATTTGTGGATTTTGACTGCATATCCCCTATTCACACTTTTGTGAATATCCCGGCCCTACTACTTAAAAACACACTGCGTTTCCTAATAAGGGCCGGGATATTCACAAAAGTGTGAATGGGGGATATAATTGTTCCCTGCACATGTAGTTTGAAAAAAATCTCAAAAAAATTCCAAATTTTTGGCTAAAAAAAACTTTTCAAATTATGAGATAAATTACCCTGTAATGGAAACCCATCACCATTTGTGGAAAACATTTTTTTCGCGAAAGTGGATTTCCACAAATAATTAGTTGGTGTATTTTGTTTAACAATAGCTAATACCAATGGTATTACACCATGATACAGTGGTCCGTTCGGGAATATTTAAAGCAATAGGGGTGCCTTCGCTAGTCAATAACGGCATAAATTGGCTCTATTATTAATGTTAGTGTCAGCATTTTTCTTTTAAAATTATTATTATCATTACCATTTTTAGACATCCATTATAATCATCAACTGCTTTTTCGACTAATTTATGAAATTCATTCTTATCACTAGCTTTATTGAAAAACTCCCAGTCAGAATAGAGCCTTTCTGTTGGGTCCCTAAGAATAGCAACAAGTTTTGCATCCGGTTGTACTTTATTGATAACATAAGCAGGATGCAATATAAGAGGAGGAGCATCGAATCCGGCAGTGACGAGATCCGGGTATAAAATGTCCCAAAAGTCTATCGGTGCTGTGAGCAGATTTATGGGCGCCAAGGCTGTTATTTTCTTGAGGGGGAGATATTTAAAGGATTTATAGGATTATTTGAGTTTATTCTTATGAAAAACAGTATTCTCATTCAAAACCTTATTCCTTGATTTCAAGGTCACGTGATTTCATGAAAACTTATAACGTTTTACCTCAATTTTCAGATAGTTCTCTTTTAGTCAAGCTTTTTTCTTGGTTATACGGTCACATGATTTTTGGGAGATAATCGCTGTGATCGAAATGAAATTTCATAATGTTGAGAGATAACTTTTGATATTCCTTTCCTGGACATACTCTTTAGTTTCCTTTCCTTCATCTAAAAAGTCCATCGCTTCATTATCAAATAAATCCATAAATTGGTCTATAGTTTGTAGTTGTTCGTCATTTGGAATATATTTAGCTGGGGGATTTACCAAATGATAAACCCAGTGATGATCACCGTTGACCCCATTTCGCATAAAGTTCCACCAAGCATTTTCTTTGATTCCGATCCGCATTTTGGTATCGGGATGTTTGGCCATTTGATTCCAAAGCGTTGTAGTACCGGATTTTGGAGTAGATATTAGATAGAAATACGGCATACATCGTAACCGCACATTTTCAATCTTGCTGTTTATTGCTTTTTGCCTGAGGACTGGTTAAAATACTTTCATGTAATGAATTTTTGTTGTTGCTATCAAAAAAAGTAAATTAAAAAAAAATATTCTACATGTAGATAATTAGAAACTTTCGAAAAATTTCAAGAAAAAATCTTAATTTTTGAAAATTATTACTTTTTTCCTTCTTTTCAAATATATTTCTTGTTTTCTAAATTAGAAATATTATTTTTCGTTTTTTCTAATTTTCAAAACAATCATGCCGCACGGCGGTCAACTTTATAAAGACCTATAAAGGGCCCTTTAACTTGCTTCAAATCAGCTGAAATTTTGGCTGTGAACTCTTCATCGAAAAAAGACTAAAAATTTCCCAACGTTTTTTTTCACGATGTTTTTCGCTGATTGGTCAATTTTAAATCTTGATCTTATTGCCTTTAAAACATAACGAAATTGAAACCCTTTAAATTTCTAGGCACAACTGTATATTTTTCTTGTTTAATTTCAAAACTTTTTCAGTCATAATTTTCACTTTAAAAAAAGTTGTTGCAGATTCTAAAATTTTACGGGCTACAAGTTCGTCATGTTTTTAAGGCAATCAGACCAAGATTTAAAATTGACCAATCAGCGAAAAGCATCGTGAAAAAAAACGTTGGGAAATTGTTTAGTCTTTTTTCGATGAAGAGTTCACAGCCAAAATTTCAGCTGATTTGAAGCAAGTTAAAGGGCCTTTAAATGGGGTCTTTATAAAGTTGACCGCCGCGGCATGCCGTTCTTATTTAAAAAAAAACTTTTTTAGAAAATTTTAAAATAATTATTATTTTTTTAATTTCCGAAAATTATTTTGTTCATTTTTTTCAATAAAAGTATATTTCTAGAATATTTTTTTTTTTTCGTAAATTTTTTTTCTAGGTCAGCACATAAATCTGCATTACAGACAATTTAATAAATTTTTTGAATAATTTTTGAAACTGATTTTTAAGTTTATTTTTAAAAAAATAGTAAACAACGAGTTTTTTTACTTTTTTGACGATTTGATAATTTCTACAATATTCATTTTTAATTATTTTTTTTAACCAGTAGTTAGTATGATAAGAAAATCTTTCTCTCGCTCTTTTATAGTACATCACGTGACCCCAAGGGTCATATTTCATAGTGGCGCCAATTGGTGGAGCATATGGTGATAATGCATACGGATCTGCTTCTTTTGTGTAATGATGCTTCTCCCAAAAACATGGATTTTTCATGTTTTTCAAATATGATGAAGGCAATTTTTTGAAGATATTTTTGGTGTTATCGCTAGAGAGTTCCCAAAATTTCGCAGAAACAGTGAAAGTTCCATTGTGATCATTTTGGATTTTTATTGTTTCAAGTTCATCGGCGATTTTAAAAGTGAGTTTTGGCTCAGTTATTTCATGCAATTTTTCTTAAAAAATATGATTTATTAGTGGTTCTTTCAGAAAGATCTCATCAATTTTTCAAAAATTGATTTAAATTTCAATATTCAGCAAATTTCAAGCAAAAAAAATCTTTGGTCTTAAATTGGTCTCGGGTCACTCTTCCTGCATCTAGGTCTGCACGAAAAGTGAATGCTAGAACTAGCCAAACATTAATTTCCTGCAGAAAAAGTGAATGCCGGAACTTGGCAAAAATCTTATTCCGGCCCAAATGCAGGAATAGCATAAAATTTACCAAGAAAATTTCTTTTTATGGTCTTAAAAATTACCAAGAAAATTTCTTCTTATGGTCTTAAAATTTACCTTTTAGCTCTAGTTTGGCAGTTTTTGTTGTTTTTTTAGTTGTAGATGTTGTTGTAGCAGAAGTCGTTTTATTTTTTTTAGTTGTAAGTTTTTCTGTTTTTGCCACTTTTTCTGTTTCCGCCGGTGCATTTTTAAGTATTTCTGGATTTGTGTCCAATTTGGTCTCTGGCTGGTTAAATTTCCTTACTAAATTGACTGGCTCTTTCACTGCTGAAGGTATTTCTACTTTTGACGAGGCCGACGAGAAACCAACAAAATAAAATCCGCATGATAGTAACACTGCGACTAAATTAATTTGAATTAGACATAAAAAATGTAAAAAAATTTGCAATAAAAAAATAATTTATTTTAACACTTTTGTTTTATTTTCATGATTTACAGAAATAAGTCCAAATGTTTTTTTTCTAAATCAGAACTTCTTTCGTTGGTATCATTAATTGAACATGTGTGCTGATGTTGTAAATTGGAATTTCATTTTCTCGAGTTTCAAAAAAACGATTTTTCGATAAAAACTCATCATTTTAATTTTGATTAAAGAGATCATAAAAATGCATCAAATCGATTGATATATGTTAAAAAAGTAAAAAAACCCCCAAATATTAAAAAAAATCTCAATTTTTGGATGATTTAAACTGGCAAAAATCAATTTTTATTGGTCAAAATTCCTGTTTTCGATGGTTACGGGAAAATATTGTACAGTAGTATAGTAGTAGATTTTTTTGTGAAAACTGAGAAGGAATTGTTTGACCTCGCTTTCCAAAAAAAATTATTAAATTAATTATAATTATTAAATACACAATTATACTTTGCATTAATTGAATATTATAAAGTTATTATAACGTTATAATATAACCGACGTTATCAGGTTATTATCTATATAATTATTCATTAATTTAAATAAATCATATTAATTTAAATTAATTATTTTTATACTTCTAATATTATAATATTTTTATATTGTATATCCTATTTAGAGGAGAGGTAGATCAAAATTGGCTGAGGACGATTTTGAAATAGGAAATTTCAAACTCCAAAATGCGGGTATCGATGTTTTTAACCTATCTTGTAGAGAATTTTTTTCTGGTATTTTAACGACTAGGATTTTTTTTTATGAAAATTTTCAAAAAAAAATCGATTTTAAAGGTCAATTTTTCGTAATTTTCCAGGTGAATGTGAATCCAGTTCTAGCGAAGCCGTATAAAGTGATAGAAAGCTGATTTTTTGGCCAGTGAAAATTAAGCGTTTTTCGGCTACCCCGTTTTTTTAATTGGAGGGGTCGGCGACCAATATTTTGACCTCTAATTGACCGCGTCACAAGTTCAAGGTCAATTCTCACATTCATCGTATGGACTTGTAAGTACCCCCAAACAGAATCGGAAGGGTCCCACTTTCTAATGAACGTATTTAGAAGCTATGGGTCAATAATGTACTTGAGAGGTCGCTAGAGAGCACAAAAACTGGTCAACACCCAAGGCTCAACCTCTAAGTTCATCTTATAGGACTTGTAAGTACCCCCAAAAGAATCGGAAGGGTCGACTTTCTAATGAACGTATTAGGAACTATGGGTCAATAATGTATGAAAGGTCGCCTAGAGGAGCAAAAACTTTTTTCTCTTAGTTTTTTGCTCTCTAGCGGACCTTTCACTACCATTATTGACCCATCAGTGCTTATACTTTCATCAGGAAAGTCGACCCTTCACCGATTATTTGAGGACGGTACTTACAAGTCTATACGATGACTTGAGGTTGACCTTAGGGTTTGACCAGTTTTTTGCTCTCTAGCGACCTCTCAGTACATTATTGACCCATAGTTCCTAATACGTTTCATTAAGAAAGTGGACCCTTCTCCGATTCTTTTGGGGTACTTACAAGTCCATACGATGAACTTGAGAATTGACCTTGGAACTTTGACCGGTCATTAGAGGCAAATATTGGTCGCCGACCCTCAAATTAAAAAAACGGGTAGCCGAAAAACGCTTAATTTTTCAGACTGGCCTAAAAAAATCAGCTTTTCTATCACGTTTTAATACGCTTCGCTAGAACTGGATCACATTACCTGTAAAATCACGAAGAAATTGACCTTCAAATCGATTTTTTTTTTGAAAATTTTCATAAAAAAAAAATCCTAGGTCTTTAATAAATGACCAAAAAAAAATTCTCTACAAGATAGGTTAACAAACACGATACCCATTTTTGAGTTTGAACATTTCTTCTGATTTCAAAATCGTCTAAGGTAAAATACAAAACCAATTGGTGTGTTCAATTCAGGATTTGATTGGTTGGTTCGCCCCCGTTCACTCTCGTTGTATTTGGTTGTTTTTTACCTTGTAATTTTTACCTTGTATTGGTTTGTATTTTTTACCTAGGCCATTTTTGGATCTACCTTCCTCGTAATAGGATATCCCATTAAAAATGGTATTTATTAAACGTTTCGGCTAAGAAGTCATCTTCAGAAGTGAGAATAAAATTTTGAAAAGATTTGTGTTCACAATTAATATTAGATTTTGAGCGCTAAAGTTTTTTTAAAACATTTGATTGGAATACTCCAGCCTCAGATATTATTGTAACGCAGTCTAAAATAACATATTTTTCGGAAATTTTTGAAACTCATTTCAATTTTTCCGCTCTCTAAATCAAACGATCGATATCTAGACTTCCAGTGATCTCGAGTCTGAAAAATATTTCGTACAATCTTCCCTACTTTAAATTTGCACCGCAGCCACCATAAATCCATGACTTCGCGAAAAATGACTAAAGAACTACGCACCAGAATGAAGAGGCAAGTAAAAGTACTTCCAGCTCCAAAAATCGAAAGAAGAAATAAAAATATCAAAAGTAGCTGATTTCCGTCCATACTTTTTGGAGATAATTTAGCAATAACATGTTACATGTTTGTATTTTTTATTCAATGCCTTTATTTTGCGCTTACTTTTGAAAAAATCGTAGCACATGTTCTTTCGACTAATTTTACATGTTACCTTAAAAATAATATATTTTGGGGTCGAAATTTGACAAAAACGCTCTTCAATTTTTTTTTCTAGCTAGCTTTTGCAAAAATTTGAGCGAATTTTAATATTTAACCAATGAGGAGATAGATTTTCCGATGATTGATGTCTAAAAAACGATGTTTTTGCATATTCTAGAAACATATCGCACTTATTAAAAAAAACGCTCCTGAGATAGTTCGCCTACTTGTTATACAGATGATGTAAAAAATTTGGTTTATTTCAAAATAAAACATAGGAGGCTTTTCTGTTTTGAAAATTTGTTATCATGAAGGTTACGTTGCTAGAAATGTATTCATATTAAATATTTGACATTTATGGTACGCAAGTGGAAGGCTAGTTATTCAAATTGATTATTCACTAATTTTTAATCGCGAATATATAATCCCCTTAAAAAACCCTTAAGAAACGGCAGGAGCTGAGAAATCTTGCAACTCCCGAATCTGGTAGTTTTCTTCAAAATGAATAAGAAAAAAGAGATTAAACAACACTCGTGCTAGTAGTGGCAGCCTTTTCCAATTTAACGAAAACCACTCGACTCGCGCGTCGCAAGATTTCTAAGCTCTTGTTGATTCTTATTGGGATATGAAAAAAGACAATAATTTAAAAATGTATGATGAAAAACTACTATTCCTATTTTTTGTGTTTCTTTTTCAAAATTCATATGGGAGAACTTCGTGACTCGATATTTTTCAATTATTTATGAAGCAGTCGAATTGAATGAGGTCTAATTGCCAGCATGAAATAATATTAAAACGGGGTAATTCCAATTAACTCGGCTTGCATAAATATTAGAGCAAAAATTGGCAACTACAGTATACTCTAATCCAGCTCACTCTAAACAATACGAAATATATGTCTGCCGTGTGGTTATAGAAAGTGACATTTTAATACATTCTTATCACTCTATTTTCTTACGAACAAAATATTTAAAATTTAAAGACTAAATAAGATTAAATATTTTTTGTGAAAATAGCTTTCTTTGGTTGAATGACTGGCGTCTTTGCAGAGCGCTGATTTTGAGAATTTCAAACAAATTTTTTTCGGAAAATCTCAGCCAAATTCACGATTTTAACTCGTGTACCCAGACAGTGCCGATTGGCACAGAGTGGTCGTTTACTGCGTCCGTTCTTATAGTGAAATAGCTACTATTCCTCTGAAATTTGTTTAGCTTACGTTTTTTGACAATTCTTTATCTTGAGCTTCAAAAATTATTTTTTCTTACTTTTCTAGGTCGTGAATTACAGCGATTTGGTTGATGGTCCCATCAAACAAAATGCTAAAAAACAGACTTCAGAACAAGAATTAATAATGGAGGAGATTCAGAATTTAATTTCAGAATTTAATTTTCTGAATCGTGACTTCCTCAAAAATAACCTGCTATTTTCGGTCTTCAATCTACAGGTGTTTTCCGAAAATACAACCTAACCTACGCAATTTATCGAAATCACTTTGGAAAAAATAAAAATTTACTCGGCAACGCATTACCACATTGTAGAGTGGATACGCACAAATTCGCATAGTCTTCGATTTAGAAATACTTCTTAAAATACCAAACTTTAATTTTTTTTGTTGAAAAATATTTTTTTGTAAGAGAAAAAATTTTTAGCCTATCTAGTTTTAATTTAAGAGCTTCTCAAAACGATTCGATCAGGTTCTTAAAAGTCGGACTGTCTATCTCTATACTGGATTCTGATCATACTACCATTAATTAAATTCTGTCGAAAAAAAAATTACATAAATTATGTCTTAGCAGAATTTCTCCCGCGGGATGGTTACATTGTTTCGACGAAATAAAATTTTTACCACAAATTTTTCATCTCAAATTTTCCGTCTGGTCTTGAAATATGCTGATTTTTGCTATTTTATAACAACTCTGTACGCTTGGAATAATTGATAAAGGATGTTGTAGGGTCCCCAATGGGGACTCCCAATGTTACAAAGGCCTATATATTTTGATTCATAACAAATGATAGTGTCTTTTACATTATACTGAGTGCACCGAAGTCAGTAAACTTATAAAGACTAAAAAAAACGGAAAAGTTTCAAAATTATTTTAATTCAAAACATTTTAACACATTTCACGCCTTAAATTGCGGTATAGTTAGAAAAATTCGGTATCAGCTCAATTAAGCTCAATTCAGCTCAATTAAGCTCATAAATAATAAAGTTCACAGTTTTTAGGAAATTGTAATCCATGGTTTTTTTTTGAAAATTTTGGACAATTATTGCAAAAATTTTCATTATTTTTTTTTCGTTTTTTCGAAAATGGTTCTTGACTATTTTGTTCACCTCATAAAAAGTTATGTAGTGAAATTTACATAATTATTGAGATATTTTTCACGAAAAAAATAACACATGAAATGCAAGCGAAAATTGGAGATAATGAGATTTACGTTAACGTAAAAACGAACGTTAAAACGAAACTTTAAACATTGACAAGGTAATTTATGGTAATTTTTTCGATCATAAATATTTTTGGCAACTCGGTAGTAGGGTGATCAAAGGTTTTTTCAAAGAATAACTTAAACTTTTTAAATTTTAACAAAATGTTTGCCAATACTTAGACAAGAAAAAATTAGATTTTCTGCTAAACGAAAAAAAAATTTTAGTGTTGTTCTGTTGTATACCCCGTCGTAAAATTCCCGTAGTATCCAAAAAGGTCTACTCATAGGATCTCCATTCAGGCCAATTTTGAAAGCTCCACAACATAATTTAAAGTTTTTCTCGAAAATTATATGATGCATTATAACGTTAATACGTTCTCAATTCAGTATTTCCTAAATTTTTCTATAATTTCAACAAAAAAGTTAAATGTTCTAAAACTTGTAGAATTTTCTGACATAAAATTAGAAACTTTTTGATCTCTAAAGAGTGCTTAAAAATCGAAGATTTAAATTGCTTCAAGTTTAAGATTTCAAATCTTTTCTCATGCCCCAATTAGTATTGGATCAAATTTAAGGGGGTTGCATTGGCAGTCCATATCTATTGAACTGGAAGTGCTGTCAACTTAATTTCACGATTTTTGATCTCAACGTGTCCTGTTTAGTTATATAAATTTTCAAAATTGTGAAAAAAATTCAAAATTTTCCAAAAAAATATATATAATTTGGCCATAGTTTATAATCTCGTTTCGAAAACATGATAGTTGCGAATCTTTTGATACTACTAAAAATTTGATACGATGACCTTGACCTGAAAAAATAATTACAAACTGTGATCCTGGGAGTTAAGACCCAAAATTTCAACGTCGGACGATATCATTTGATCTAAATTGCCTCAAAAATGTTCTGTATGCATAAAAATGAATTCATAAATACAACGAAAAAAAAATACGACTTTTAGTGGAAAAAATGGCCAAAAACGACACTTTTCGTTATTTTTGAAGCACTTTTAGGNTGAAAATGGGAAAAACGACGATACCAGTTTTTTTATAAAAATATACAATATCTGTGAGAAAATCAAATTGTTTTAAAATAAGGCAAAAAAAAATACGACTTTCAAAAAAAAATTCTGCTCGTGGTTAACTCAATTTACCGGTTGGTCGAATATGCTATAAAAAAAGTCAGAAGGAAAATGTGTTCCAGAGATTACGAACTACGATTCCCGAGATTTTTATAAGATTGTTATGAACAGGGTTGTAAAAGGGATGATCCCCAACCGAATTTTCCATCCCCATCCTTATCCCCAAAACAAATTTCAATCCCTATCCCATCACATCCCATTGGAGATGGCGGGGATAGGAGGGGATGGAATTGGGGATAAAAAGGGATAGATTGAGGATGGCCACCCCCTCAGAATCCATCCCTATCCAATCCCTATCCCTTTCCATCCCATCCCCTCATCCCCATCCATCCCTATCCCTTTTACAACCCTGGTTATGAAGGAATACAAAGTTATGAGCCTTCGAAAAAGCCTTTTCAGCCTATACAACCCCCTTAAGAATAATTTTCATTTCACGAAGCCGTCTTCTTGTAACCTAAAAAATCCTTAGGCACATTACTCGGTAGAAAGTTTGTCAAACGTTATAAACGTTCATACAGCATGAATGTTCGATCCTTAATCGTGAGAAATTTTGATCTCATTTGTTGACAGCGGTATTATAAAAAAATTCAAATTAGTTTGGTATTTGACTGGATATATTAAATTTAACCCGCATGTTTTGACGGGGATGTTTATTTAAAATATATTAAACTTTTATGATATACAATAATAAGCTTACTGTTACAGTTTTGTAAAATATCTTAAATTTTGTCAGATAATGAAATTTTGGTTTGCTGTAGGTGAGGTTTTCTTCCGTTTTCAGAATAAGTGCCAATTGACACACTTTTTTAGCTCACATTGTTTCAAGTTTGATGATTAAAATTCGGATCAATAATTGCGCTATCATTATTTTATGTTCAAATACCGTGGGTCACATGTTAAAGTAGCCCACTGTAGTTTAAAGCTGTAAATTGTAATTGAAATATGTGATTCGATTAATTTATGATTAATAATATGGGGATAGAAAGTCCGGTCAAGGATGATCCATTTTACAACCCTGATGAACACCCTATTTACTTCTGAGAGCCACTTTGGTTAAGAAAGGGATATTCTGCATTTAGCTCCGGAGACTCCGGGCCGAATTCAAAATTAGTGAATTGGTAGAATAACAACAAAAAAGCAAATTAATTCTCATGATTAATTAACTGTATAAAGCAATTTTCAATGAATGAACGTTTTGAAGTTTCTGAACAAGCAAAAGTATACCAAAATATGCTTGAATTGCGAATTTTCATGTTTGAGTTTTATGAACAACCAATTTTGAACTAATCAAATTCAAATTTTCGGAATTCGCCTGAATAGCGTCAAAATCACTTTTCTGCCGTAAATTTATGTTGAAAGTAAGCTGACTCAGGATTTCTGGGAATAATGAAAGTGGAATTATAAAACAACGGTCAAATTTGAGCTCGAAAAATAAATCGGGAAGACTCAAATTTCTGACAGTTGTTTTAGTGCAGAATTTTCACTCGAAACGGTTTTAAAGTTTAGTCAAACCAAAATTATCAATTACTTACTGGGCTCTTTAAGATTTCCAATCTAAATGCAACTCTGAGGGATTATAAATTTTTGGCACAGAGCAAAAGTCAGCAGATTCAAAAATAAGGTTTCTGTTTAGTGACTTTTTGCCTACCATAATGGTAGTACCATTGGACTTTTTCAACAAAATTCCCGAAACCTATATTTGAGTAAACTTTGAGAAGTTACAAAAATTATCATCTAAAGTGAACAACTTTTGTATAATTATGTTTTGTACATTTAACACGTGACAAAAGTGTATCGTAAATCATATCAGATGGTAACTTTACTGTTTTTCAAAATTTTTATTATATTCATGAAATAACCCGAATATACAATAATTTTCTCAAGTACACCACAAAATTTAAGTTCAGTTTTATTTTGATATAAATATCAAATAATTTTCTAAATTTCCTCTCCCAGATTAAAATCAGATAATTAAAGTTTGGCATCATTTTAATACAAATATCAATAATTTTTAAAATTTCCTATCCCAGATTTAAATCAGATAATCACTGAATAAACTGGAACTCATTCACGCCTTTAAAAGCAAATCTTTTGCCAATATTTCAATAACAAAGATCAAAAAGATTATGGAGCTGTTCAATAAACAATAGATTTATTAATATTGTGCCAATTTTTTTTTAATTTAAATCGAGAATCAAATATTTGAAAGTTTGACTAATTTGAACTTTCTTACCTCCTATAAGCTTTATTTTATTGGATCTGATCATTTTAACTCTCAGGACCATTTCTCTTCATTCCGCTTAATTTTTTAACTTGAAATTTTCCATTTTCAAAAGTGGTTAAATATATTATTTATATCATTAAAGTGGCAGCCGTAATACACTTCGGAAATTTATTATTACATATTTGTCCTTGAAAATAGAAACCATCTTTAAACCCTACGGCAGGATCATGGAATTGTAAAATATTCCAAAAAGTTCAAAATTGCAAAATATGCTTTGACAGCCGGGGGTTAAAATATTAAACATACATTTTGAACAAAATTTCATTCTTTATTAATGTCGATATGGACAGTATCGAAAATTAAAGAACCTAATAACCCGTTTTTTTTGACAACTTTGAAAGAAAGTCTTCTGGTCCATCATTTATTGAAATTAAAAGATTCATTTCCATTATTTGAAATTTTTTGTTTTTCAAATTTTTTATTCGCATTAACCCCCGGGAGCTCCAAACTTATTTATTCGTCAAAGGCTCCCGGACCACTTAAGTGGTCTGACTTTGAGAGCTTATTACGGAAAACTACATTCTAGAAAAAGCTGTGAATTGTCTCAATTTCGAAAAGAAGGCTCAATTAGATCAGATAACTAATCAGATTTGAAAATTTTTATTAAAAACGGTCAAAACCGAGCAGCAAAGATTCGGGTTTGATCACTTTCCATTGAAAACATGAAAATTTTCAAAAACATTTCGTTCTTTATTCTCACTAATTCAAACCTTTGCTTCCAATTTTTTTTTAAGTTTTTAGACTATCTTCCCGGCTTTTTAAAAATGAACAATCTGCAGCGCGATTGCGTTAAGATGAAATAAGTTCTCAGTGCATCTAAAATACTTTATGTATTTTTATAAACAGTAATTTTTGTGTGTAGAAACATTGAAACAATAAGAAGTATTGTTGAAGGAGGTATCCGACTCGAAAAATCTGAGGCGTTAGTAGATATAGTAAGTGGGGGGGAATTACAAATTTATCCCACTCAACCGCGTTTATAGAGCTGGTGAAAATGGTAACCACGTGGTAACCGGCTGGTTAACCGAGTGGTTTAAGTCAGAAATAATTCTGCTGATATTCAGACAATGTTATTCAGATTTTTTGTCAGAATTTCAGATTTTTTTTGTCTGATTTTTTTTTCAGAATTTTTTTTATCAGATATTTTCTTGGAGAATTCCCTGGTCATCTTATCTCATGACTGTGAATTTATTCTTATGACTTCGAAGTACTGGTCGATAATATTATTTGATATCAAGTTTTGACAAATTTGTAATGAACACGCAAAGTTAAATTAATACTACAGACTCGCGCACTTAATTCAGTAAACATTGCATCATACCACACTTGTTTGTCAAAATAAATATTGCACTAACTGCAGTATTTATTTGAGTAAACATAGTAACTTCTCACACTTGTTACTGAACTTAATAATATGGCGAAGACCAAAAATAATATTCTGGAATAATCTTAATGTTTATGAATCATAATGACACATATACTTCGTATTTAAAACCGCGCAATTTCCTAAACTTTATCATATAAAAAAATAATAATCTCTCCGAACACATAGTTTTTCCGAACTCATACTATTTTCGAACACGTATACCCAATTTATCCAAAATATTTTGGGTATGTGTGTGAAAACAGTAAGTGTTTTCTGAAATAATGTGCGTTTTTCACAGATATTATATTTTTACACATATAGTTTTTTCCGAACGCGTACTATTTTCGCACACATATACTCAAGTTATCCGGAATATTTAGGGTATGTGTGTGAAAACAGTATGTGGTTTCTGAAATAATGTGTGTTTTTCAAAACATATTGTGTTTTTACAGATAATATATTTTTGCAAACATATACTCTATTTATACATTTTTCTGTGTTTATGCGCAAAAAAGTGTATGCATCGAATAATAAAAAATAATGTTTTACTTTCGTTTCGAAAAATAGTACGCGTTCGGAAAAAACTATATAAGTAAAAATATAATATCTGTGAAAAACGCACATTATTCCAGAAAAACCCCCCACTTACTATATCTACTCAGGGGACTGTATTTTTTGGAATTATACAATTTATCGAATAAAACATTTGTAAATTACCAAAAAATGATTTGATCTTTCTTTGAATCAAAAATGCTCGATCTTAAAAAAATTTAATCACAAAAATATCCCAGGCCCGCTCCCTCTTTCTGAAATTGAAAATGTATGCTTTTAAAAAATACAAGCCTGCTTCTTGATTATCCCTCATACAAAAATCCCAGGTTCGCACCTTGATAATCCCTCATAAAAAAAATCCCAGGTCCGCACCTTGATAATCCCTTATAAAAAAATCCCAGGTCCCCTCCTTCTATCTGAAATTGAAAATATATAATTTTAAAAAATATTGTCCCTTAAAAATCCCAGGTCCGTTCCCTGATTTTCTCTTAAAAACATAATTAGATTACCACCGTGGACCGAACCCACGACCTAACAATGATCCGCTGATCGCCCTTTTTAGTTAAGGGCCTTGGTGCATTTTGGCAGATTTGCACTTTTTTCATTTTTTTTGTCTTCATGGGGAAACTTTTTGCCACCTTATAATTTTTGATATAAATATTTTCACAACGTAAGTTTGCCACTTTGAGCTCACTTGTATAATCTGTTTTTTTTCAGATCGATTATTTTTACTTTATAAATCGTCTTTGAATAAACACTCTAAAACGCGCGTTTGGTACTTTAGGTGTCTAATTACATTAAAATTGTTTTTTTTCTTTTTTATTAATTAAAGCTTCAAAAAATGGTCGCGCACCATCGAAAATTTATACAATTTATTTCATATTGATTTCAACGTCAAAATCTAAAATTAAAATTTCCCTAAAAAAGACGAAAAAAACGAAAGTTTTAGCACATCGAAAGAAATATTTATTTGCATGAGTTAAATTTATTAAATTTTACGTCGTGGATGGGTCAGCTTTACCAATTAGGCAAGTCTCGGTGAAATAATTTTTTGTTTTTAATCTTTGATTAAAGAGGGCTAAAGTACATTTCGGCGCAAACCGTATTTTCATTCAAAAAAAGTATGACCTCAGAGTATAAACAAGAGGCGAAGAAACAAAAAAGTAGTGTGACATGTTTAAATATAGTAAAAGTAGGCATTCCTAATATTTTCAGTTAAGGATTCCAAAAAAATTTAGTTTTGAAAAATTCTTGAACCAGAAATGTAAAAGATAAAAAGGTGATGTTAAAATAGCAGGTTACCTACGCGAAAAGTTAAAGTAGCCATATTAAAGAATTTTTTTTTTTGATTTGAAACAACTAATGCAAAAAATATTTGAACACAAAATAAGGCATGTTTTTTGATAATGTTCGAACTTTTTTTCAAAAATTGTCTCATTATTTGTCGAATTCGGAAAGTTTTAATTCGGAACTCTAATTTTTTTTAAAGCCGAATATAATTACAAAATTCCTGTAGTTTACAAAAAGTTGCTGTATTATAAACATCTGTTTGATTGGAATATTTGAGAAGTAATATATAAACCCACGTAAAAATTTTTCAAGAGCCCATAATCCGCGGATATCCGTATCTGTCAAAATGCACCGAGGCCCTTTAAGTCTCAGCTTCGACTTTAAGCTACGACACCGATGTAATTTTACAATTTTTATATTATTATATTCGTACTGCACTCAGCACGTACTACATCTCTCTGGTCCTCTGCGCGCTGCTATTCTCACTTTGAAATAATCATAGTACCCTCCGGGCTATCGGAAACGCAAACTTGCTAACAAAAACTATCGATTGTATGAGACGATAAATTGATACATTTCCGTATTTACTAGAAATTTTATAATCTTAAAATTTGAAAGCTTAATAAGCTTAGCTTATCTCATCTCTCAATTTTCGAGGTATCAACTTCATTCTTCATTCAAATAGCGCATTATAAATGATAATAGATTGTCGGTGGAACATTTGAAGAACATTTTAATTGAATCTTTCAAAATAACGCGGTCACAAAGTTGCCGACCATCTAATAGACTAGAAATAATAAAAAATGTTTATCTACTTATTTTTCCTTATAGCTTACATAACAAGAGAACTTTGTGGAAATTTTTTTTTCGAAAAATAAATTTTTTTTAAATTTTTTATACAATTTGAAATCTTGGCTACCCAATGCAAAAAAAATATGGTTTTTAATTTAGCAGTTCAAAAATGACAGTATAAAACACTTAGAGAGAATCCAAAATTTCTGACAAAAATTTTTGTCCAAATTTTTTTTTGGAATGAAATCGACAACAAAATTTCAAATGCCACAAGAATCAGCTTAGTAACATGCGTAGATCTCGAGATATAGACCTCCGTCGGTTACCTCCTTAAGGGTATGGTGATTCCTACATTTTCTGCAGTTTTTTCGTCATAAAAATGCACCAAATCAATTGTTTATGTTTTGAACGCATAAAACAACCCAAATGACAACAAAAANATTTTTCTCAAAATTATGTTCAAATATCACGGTTGTGTCAATTTTACCCCAAAAACTGCAAAATATTAGGTTGACGTAAGCCAAATTTCTCTTCAGTGTTTCCCCAGCTTTCTTCTGAGCCTACTTTCGAAAAAACCGAAGCACCTTCTCTTTCGAATAATTTTTTACGTGACCTTAAAAAATTCAATTTTTTTGTTTGGGGTCGAAATTTAACAAAAACGCTTTTATGAAGTTTATATTTGTTTAGAGCTAGCGTTTGAAAAAATTTAAGTAAATTTTGAAATTTAACCTAGGAGGAGATAGATTTTCCGATGCAAAAAGTCCAAAAACCCGGTATTTTGGACTGTTTTTTTTAATATTCTAGAATAAATATAGCACTTATTGACAAAAGCGCTCCTATGAAGTTTTGCATACTGACTGTACAGCTCATGTTGAAATTTGGAATAATTTCAAAATAAAACCTGGGAAGAGATAGATTTCCCGTTTTTGCTTAAGGGGGTTGTGGGTGTAAATGGAACAAGCGTTGGAAGAAAAATTTTGTTTTATTCTTGAATTCAGCTGATAAAAACAGATGAGAAAGAATGATATTTTCAACCAATCAGATTGCGTTATTTTTTGTTGGAGAATGAGCAAGAGGACACCACGTCTCGAAAACATGAATCCTACAACTGCTTCACCAACACAGAAATTATATCGTATGAACTTATTTTACGTATAAAAACAAACAGAGAATAATTTCTTCAATGATTTTTCTGGTAATGTATGGCAACATTTCATACGATTCTTAAATATTCTGTTTTATTCAATTTTAAACAAAATTGACCGAGATTATTCAGATTTTAAAGAGAATTCCTGAATTTCATTTTTACCTTTAAAAATCAAAAGAGATTTTTGTTAATATTTCTTTTTAGGAAATTTATTTGAAGACGTCGTACTTTATCGAAACATCTTTGTTTTATTCAATTTAAAGCAAAATTGATCGAGATTTTACAATTTTTTTGTTAATTGAGAACATATTTTTACCAGTTTTTTCGATGCCGCACCGGTGAGCCATCCTTTCACCAGAATTAAAAAATTTACTTGCAGTTGACAGAGAAGGTTTTAGTCTCCCGTATTTTTTTTCTTATCTGCCCGTTATCGACCCTTCCAGTCCAGCTGGAGAAGAGGGCTATTTTCCCCAGCAATTCCAACATTCTACACTCACAACCCCATAAGTGGCTGTTGTGTCGCTTATGTGTGAAGAAGTGTGGTCATACAAAAAATTATTAGTATATTTTGTTCGCAAGTTGAAGGCTAGTTCTACAAAATGGCTAATTCTGAATAATATCCTTGAAGCCCTGTTTGGCTAATGTTTCATCGGAAATATGTCAAGTTAGGAACCACCATACCCTTTAAGTTCAAGTTATTTGTATAAATAAAATAAAAATGAATTTCGTAAAGTTCAGAAAACTCTTATTTAATATGGAAAATGTTCTTGATTATAACAGAAAAATTAGGCGCATACAATGCTTACAAACGTAGAAGTAGAATTTGTGTCATTTTATGTTGATCTCTGATGATCGAAGATACCACGCGCGCTGATTTATTATGAAAACTAGCGTTTTAATCGCATAAAAATAATAATAACTCGCATAATTTCCTTCAATAGAGAAGATATATAATTTTTTTGATAAGTTTTTAACAGAAAATTTATTTTTGTAATTTTTATCATATTTTTATTAACATTTCTGGTATACGCGAATTTTGGATGAAACTGCAAAAATAGACTTTAACGTCGGTATATCGATTTTTTATTAATCACAATAGATTTATTAGACCCGATTTACTCATACATAATATTTTGTTTCTTTAATTTATCAAACAAAGACACTTCATTTGTGCATGCAAATTGACATGTAGAATCCCCGTTAGGTCAAACAGAGGGTTTGCGGGGTCGATTCAATGAAATTTTAGGAATGACAAGAACCGTTTAGTTTTAGTTTAGAATAATAGAACAAAAATTTTGCTCTCAATGAACTTATCAGAGGCCTCTGATTTGTCGACCGATCAAAACGACCTTTAAAAAATGTTGATGTTTTCACTTCAAAATGTATCTCCTCCCTGAGTTTCAAAGATAAAAATTATAGTTTGTTCTTACCGCAAAATAATTGCGCAGAGCCACAAGTTAAGTTGTTTCCAAAACAAACTCATACGGCGCTTCAACCAACAAAAACCTGTTTTATGCTCATATTTTGAGGGTCTTAAGCAAAATGCATCTTCTTGCTAGATTTTACAGCATAAATTTGAAATCCACAAGTTGTTTGATATTATTAAGTAAATATTCGGAGTAGCCAGTTAAAATGATCAGGTATTATGTGTCCCTAACCCTGTCTTCGCTTTCCAATTTTATAAAGTTTACTGGGCCAAAATTGGTTAACCACTTTATTTAATAAACAGAAAAAGTGCTATATAAGAAAAAATTAATTTCTGAATACTCATCAACTTATAAGTTACCAGTATAAGTTCTTTAAAATGAAACTTTTCGTATCAACCATCGTTGTTGCATCTGTTGCTGCTCAAGAAGGCGACTCTGCACGAAATTTCGGTGACTATGACCTTGGAAACTATGGTGGTGACGGAACGGATTTTATAAGAATATGAATTTTTTGATAAATGACAACTAAAGAGACCCACACTTTTTTCAAATTGGGTCTATATAGAAATAATTTTCATAATGTGACAAAACTTCAGAAAGTTACTTTTTCCATAATATTTTTGCCGCCCTGGCGTATACTGGAACTAAATTTGACGATTTTTTGATTTCTATATAACAACAATACAATTTAAACAAAGAATGAATTTCACAAAAATTATATCGGTTTTCAAAATAGTTGACTCGTTGTAGAACACTTGTCATTTCAGGTTCATTTTGCACAAACATAAACTTTACTTTTTGCACTATCGAGTTTAATCATAATTTTATGATATTTTAAACAGTAATTTTATTTGACTTCACAAATAAAATCCATGTGAATAGATTACGCCGCATTCGGTGCTTTTGATGGCGCAGACAGCGGATTCGCCTATGAAGGAACCGACTACAGTGATCTTTATGCCAGTTACGGAGTAGACAGTGCCTTTACAGATGCCGCTGCTGCTGCTTCCGTAGCCGCTGATGAGGCCGCTGATGAGGCCGCTGCCGATGATAAACAAAAGGAAGGTTTAGAAAATTAATTTAGTTTGAAATTAAGGACTAGAAAATCTCTCGTTAATTTAACAACAAATTTATGAAATAAAATTTTTTTCAGTAAGAAAAACAAATTTGCTTGTCTTTAGCGTATCAAATTTAATTGAATGATTATAAATTATATATGAAATTTCACTCCAAATTTATAATTCCTCCGAAACGTTGGTTAGACCATAAATGTAGCAAATATATGGGGCTAAATTCATTTAAAATGATTTATATAATTTTTTTTTGAAAAATCGAACGTAAACCATAAAAAGGGAGAGCGATATTTCTCGGTCGTCACCACTCCTGCGATTACAACACTCGTAACAATTCCAGACTTGGTAGATGGTGCTCAGTGCTGGAAGTGCGACAAAATGACTTATGCCAAATGCGCATCCGATGGTATTCATGAGACATGTACACTCGGAGATAAAGACTGTTGCTTTCTCGAAGTTCGACTCAGCCAACAAGGTAATTAAAGCGCCTAAAAAGTTTTGAAGGAGTTACGTTCATTTTGAAATCACAGACATTAAAAAAATTGAAAATAAAAATTTTGTATCAATAGTTATCTAGTTGAAACTTGAGAAAATGCCGAGCATTTTTTACATTTATAATAAATATGACACTTTCATTCGATTTTATTAATATTATTGGCAGTGAATAACGATGACAAAATTGATTGATTTGATATTTTTTTATTTTTATGACGACTTCATACTGAACCTTGGCAATAAGTGATTTTTTCGAAATCTTTAATCTAACAAGATTATATTATTTCAGCTTGCAAAACATTTATCATAGCATCGTAATATCATCGTTATATTATATTTATTTTCATTCAGGTCTTCAACAATTATGCACTGGCTGCAAAGACTTAAATGCCTGTTACGACAACAAAGCCCAAAACATTGTTCAAAATCAAATGGGTATGAACCAATGCAGCCCAGACCATATTATGGCCAAAGCAAACTCAAGATTTGAAAATCACCAATCTGTCTGCCGAACTTGTTTTAATACTTGTAGTGAAACTGGTAATTTCTGCTTTGGAGGTATCAACACAGGAACTCAACCAAATGGAGTTCTATTTGCAATCCCTTATGCTGCCACACCTGACATGTTAACTCAACAGCAAACAAGTGGACGAGCTGATACTCTTGAAGTATTAGGTATTCCAACTGGAGTTTTCTTAAATAAGTTCGCAGCCAATGGAATAGCTGTCGTTGAAAGCACTACCGTTGGTAAGTTATGTCAAGTTGAAACCTCACTGCTCAAAAACTTTTTTAAATCAAAATAATAAGTGAAATTGTAAGTGAATTAGAAAATTTAAAACATTCATAATTTGTATGTTTTTGTTATCTGGTTTTGTGCAAAATTTAAAAAAAATTATGAAATATTTTATTTCAGAAGAAAATATGACACAGTTTAAAATACATGTAGTATGAATCGTTTCACTTCTATAAATGATAATTGAACTTCATTTTCAAGATTTATAGACAAAACATTAGGTAAAAGTTAAACAAAACTTGAATTGTAACATAACGGTCTGCCAAACTAAAAACGAAATGTAGGTAACTGAGTTCAATAATGTTTAATTAAGCATTTAATTAAGCTTATTTTTTTGGGCACTACGATTCTTTTGACGGTATGCGCCTAAGTTTTATTTTGAATCATTTGCCACTAGGTTTAATTATCAACGTATTAGCATTACAAATAAGGGTTATTAAAAAATTAAATATATTTTCATAAACTGCATAATTATTATTAAGGTACAAACTTTTTCCCAAAAACTGTCAGCACTGGTGACGAAACTGATTTGGGTTCCTCACATCAAGTTTTCTGGTCAGTCGAAGCTGGAGACCGATCGTGGTGGAACGACGACCATATGTCAAAACAAACCATCTACAGAGAAGCAATGAACGCTGCTTGCAGTGGTTCAATTTCTGTTACCGCCGCAGATTCAATCACTGGTTGTGTCTTTACTGCCAGTACTGACTTCGGCCCAGCCTTTGCTGCACCTTAATTTCATTTTTAGATCACTTCTGAAAACTGTTTTTCTAATTAAAATTGCTAACGGACTGACACATGATAGTTTTTTGATATATACTGCGATATATCATAAAATTCAGCACTTAAATGTTGAATTTTATTGGTGGCATATTTACAAAATATGTTGTTCTTTATCTTCTTCAAATAAAATCAAAGCTCAAAGTTCTTCTTTCGTTTTTGACTGACTTGATAAAAATTAAATTATGCCATATTTTATCTCCAATGTAAAGATTTTCGCAAACATCTTTTTTAAGATTAAAGAAACATGTAATTTTTCAATTTTATATTGAAGTTAGGAACCTTGAAATGTATAAGAATGATTAATTTATATAGAATATTTGAAACCCAACCGGTAAATGAATGAAATTTCATTGCTTGTTTTTCTCTCTTGTGTTGAATAACGTCATATGATATAACTGATAGAGTGAAATAGATTGATGAGTAATCATTTTTGGGACCGTTCAAATATCGGCTCCACCCCCTTGGAATGACCAGCTTTCTGAAGAGTTCTTGAAACGCTCTTACTGTTTGATTAAATTATGTCAGATTTTATCTCCAATGACGGCTTTGCACTTTAGTGAATCCACGAATGCTCTGCCTGGTGGTACCGATTTCAAGAAAATGGCTGGGTGAAACTTGGATTTTTTTTCTGCACAGACTGAAAAATGATCATGAGCCCATTCTTAGCGGGGTCTCATCATGTGAGTCACTTCCGGTATACCAGAAAAAACCGGTTAAATCTTAAATTGTCAGTTTCTCGGTCCCTGATTATGATATGAGTATGATTTTTCTACCATTCGGCTTCAAATTTTAAAAGCATTTTTTTACGGGGTCAAATTTTGTAATATGACCCCAAAAGGTCAAATTTTCAAAATGACTCTCATGGGGTTATATTATATAATATAATTTATATTGCATATGAAAGGAAATTTCATTACGATTCCAAAAATATAGACAAAAAAAATTTGATGTAATATGACCTCAAGATCAACAAAACTACAGCCTGAGTTTTCTCGTTTACTACGTTTTCTTTCGTCCGCCGGGTAGACCGTCAAGCGCGGACGGAAAAAACGTGTTCAAAACAACAAAGATTTTGAACGCGTTTTTTTGTGGACGAAAAAAAGGTCTTTATTTTTAGAAAATAGGTTTTGAAATATGAACCTTCGCGGACGAAAAAACATCTTCATTTTAAAAAAATCGTTCTCGAAATATCCACCTCTAGATTTTAAAATTATGTTTTACTAAAAAAAGTATAATTTCAAAAAACGAAAAATAAATAATTAATTTTTCCGTTTACGAAATAGAGAGTTTTTAAAAATGAATCGAATTCGGCTAACAATTGTTCCGAGAAAAGACCAACCGATNAAAAAAATTAAGCTGACATTAATGCTCGTTGAAGATGGGTCATTTGATCCTACATGCACTTCAACGCCACAAAAAGTGATTCCTACCTTTTTTCCTGAAACACCGAATTTTTATGAAAAATATAGAATCAAAGCTAAAAAACAAATTTCTAGGCGAGAACTATTCAAAAAAATTTAATTCTTGAATTTTCAGCAGTATTATCAACTGTGCACTAAAATTTTAGCAATAAATTAGTTTAATTTGAATCAAATAAAAATTGTCTTCGCGGACGAAAAAACGTCTTCGCGGACGAAAAAACGTCTTCGCGGACAAAAAACGTCTTCGCGGACGAAAAAACGTCTTCGCGGACAAAAAACGTCTTTGCGGACGGAAAAAACGTCTACGCTGACGGAAAAAACGTCTTCATCACGTGCCAAAAATAAGTCATCTATTGTTCACAAATCAGGGTGAAATTTAATATGCCTGTCTAACCGGCGGACGACAGAAAACGTAGTAAACGAGAAAACTCAAGCTGTCGTTTCGACGGATTTTCTACAGCGAGAAAAAAATTTAAAGAAAAATTTCTGCGAACGTTTCAAGCAATTTTAAAATTCGAAAAAATTTTCGAAAATTTTGAAAAAAAATTTTGAAAACTTTTTTTTTAAATTGCCTGAAATGTTCACAAAAACAATTTGAGATTATTTTCTGTTTTTAAAAAATAGTTGAAAAAAAGTTGAATAAAAATCAAAGATTCTCGCTAACACCTACGCTTGATTTTGATATGAGTCATCAGGTGTCTTGTTTTGTAAGATGACACCATTTGTTGAGTTCAGAAGTGAACACATTTTCAATCAGAAGAAAATTCAAATCACGTAAAGATTTTCGCAAACATCTTTTGTAAGATTTAAGAAACATGTAATTTTTCAATTTTATATTGAAGTTAGGGACCTTGAAATGTATTAGAATGATTAATTTCTAAATAATATTTGAAACCGGTAAATGAATGAAATTTCATGGCTTGTTTTTCTCTCTAGTATTGAATAACGTCATATTAGATTAGCGAACCTCAGAGTACAAACTTAAATATTTGCATGATACAACACGAACGAATATGACACCCAATCAACCTCGTATGCGGAATAGGCCATTTCATTGGTCAGGGTGCGAAAGGATACCGATCAAAGCTCGGATTTCGGATTTTTCAAAATGTTAGGATTTTACTCTGGTCGGTGTGTATCCATATAATGATATCTACATATCCGAAAATAAATTAAAGCAGATATTATTTCCCGAAAAAATTCCCACAATTATTATTACGATTTTTTAACAATTTAAATTGCCTTAAAATTCTTCTGAATTTCATACTATTTAACTTTTGAAAAATTTAATTTTTTCACAAAACTGTGTCTACTACACTACTTTATGATATCAAATAGTTTAAACCCAAATCTCTTGTTTGATCGATTGGTTATAAAGTTCGCTCTCATTTTAGGCGTTTCGACATCGGTCTCGATTTTTAACTGCAACTATTTTTAATAAATTCTTTCAAACGCTTTCATTTCCTTAACTGCACTTTCAACATCGTACCACTCATCCGTTAAAATGTAAGGCTGGGACATAGTTCAAAAATTAACTTTTAACTTGTTATTTGTTTAACTTACATTACTTTTAAAAGCTCAAAAACCACACTTTTTCGCTCGGGAGACATTCGTCTTATTTCAAACCCCGATCATTTTAATTTATTATTTTGTCACATGATTAATATTGATAATGTCGTGACAAATATATTGAAAAAATAATTTTACGATAAGTAATATTCGAGATTTTCTCTACTTTGTAAATTTAAATTTTCGGTAAAAATTCAATTTTTTTTCTCTATCAGTAATAAATATTCAAAAAAGTAAATCATAAAAAGATGAATTGACAGACAATAAAGAGCAAAAGATGATTAGTCAGCTGTGCATCTAGGAATAGCGTCGGTTTCCCGCATTGGGCGAATATTAAGACCCTAAGCAGATGTGTTCATTCCAAATCATATGAAAATAAAAAAATATCAAAAAATAAATAAGTAAGAGGTAAAACTGTGATTGATTAACTTCAAGAGAAATAAATTTATACTAGAGAAATATTTATCGGTAAGTGAGATTGATATATTATCATATCCGAGTAAAATATATGTTTATTTTAAATAACAAGTTAATTGTTAGGTTTTTTTCGAAATTCAATATACTCTTTTCCCAACGGAACTCCATCTCAAAAATGTTTACTATCTTTATAGCGCGTGTTCGAATCCCACTGATGTTGTCTAAGTAATTGTCTTAGTGATTGATTGAGTGATTACACACCGATCAAATTTAGCGGTCCCAATATCAAGCATCCTTGCCTATAATCATACTCAAGACAATCAATTAGACAACATCAGTGGGATTCGAACACGCGCTATAGAGATAATAAGCGTTTTCGAGATGGAGTTCCGTTGGGATAAGGATACTCACCGTAAAAGCGCTCGCGTCGGCAAAGTTAAAGTCTAATTCAATACGAGGTAGTAAGAATTCCCGAACATTTAATCCGGATAATCTGAATTCTTCTACAATTTTGAGTTTTTCCTGATGCTAACGATACAAAATATTGTCACACTAAAATGTGAGAGAGGTTTGTTTGAGTCGTTGCTCGACTTAAAGAGGAGCACTTTAACTATAATTTGTTATTGTCTTTTGGGCGGTTTAAGTTAGAGGGAATTTATGCCATCCAGTTTTAAATTTGATATATTAATTTTTCGGACAATTTTGTATAATCATGATGAATTTAAAAAAAATGAAAAACGACAAACTCGTACAGTATTGATCGATAAGTACGGACTTTAAGATCAAAATGAGTGGATTATCTTTAAACTTTTTATTTAATTAAAATGTGCTCATGGGCCTAGAGTAGCCTAGCCATGTCAGATCGCGCGATTATTGGTATATTATTAGCGAATAGTAAAGTCTGAATGTAATCACGTGTTTGCACCTGGGATTTCATGCGTTTGGTTTCACCGTAACCAGATCAGCGCAATTTTGGCGTTTCAAACTATTTGAATTATATCGATTATTATCCCCGGGTAACACTAAAAACTTATTTGCCTGTTAAAAGAATAGGGAATAAGTTTTTAGTGTTACCCGGGGATAATAATGGATATAGTTCGTTATACCGCGGTACTAACGTAGTCTTCGATCTTTTGCAGAAATTATTCTATGTTTGCTTATCAAACTTTTTATTCACGCTGAATCAAAGAATTTTTACAGCGTGAGTCTTTAAGATTTCTCGAGAGGTTTTAAGTTTTAGTCAAATTGATGACTCATTATGTCATGTGACTTTTGTCTCCTCTTTTTGACCGATCACCTCTTTTTCACTCATCTCCTATTTTTCACCCATCTCCTTTTTTTTACTCATGTCCCCTTTTTCACCATCTCCGCCTTTTCACCCATTAACCGTTTTTCACCCATACAGAATTAAATTTGTGAACTTAAAATTTTATTAAAATTATTAATTTGTTTTAACAGCAACGTTTTGCAGTTCTCTGGCATTTTCTTAGCTAATTTTCTAAGACAAAAGTCTCAAAAGTACACAAAGGTACAAATCTAGAATTTGTGGGCGTATATTATCAAACAAATTTTGTCCGGATCAAAGCTTTTGAAATTTTCGAAAAATTTTCTTTTCGATATGGTTTTTCTGGCCGATCATACGGTATAAGGTTGGTGTCGACGGCAATAATAACCCTAGGGTATTTCTATGACTAGGGTTGAGGGTGGCTGAAGATTTCTCAAATTTGGAACTAGATACAAAAATTTTGGAGATCCTAAGGTGAATATCGAAAATGATGCTTAGGTGGTATTTTTTATCAGGCGTCATTGTCCAATCACACCACACGTTTGTCAAAAATCCTGTGATTTCATTGGTCACTGCCTCAAAGTTATGACGTCTGATAAAAAAGTCTACCAAGGCATTATATTATCGATATAGGCTTAGTTCATACGTCTATAGCACAGTATATAATCTTCCACTGTTTTACCGGGTAAAATTGCGGATGAAAAATTTTTTGGTTACATCTTCCGCTTTTTCACCTATTTGTTGGATGTCTAACCGTCTGAGTGAAAAAGAGGAGAAATCGAAAAGAATCACGCTGTAGTTTTCTCGCAATCATGTTCTCATTATAAGTCACGGGTCTAAAATCACATTTTTTTTTAAATTTTCTAGAATGCAAAAGTCAAATTTTTCTGTGATATGACTCATATCATATGAGTAATGTAGGAGCGAGCTCATAGATGTAATCATGGACCTGGGTTTTAAAGGAGAGCACCTAACCCTAGCACTTCTATTTTAAATCGGCACCTAACCCTGACCTCCCTTGTTTTAAAGGGGTCCTAACCCTCAGTTTGAAAGGGGTCCTAACCCTAACTTCCTTTGTTTTAAAGGGACCTAACCCTAACTTCCCCTGTTTTCAAAGGCACCTAACCCTAACCTTCCTTGTTTTTAAGGAGGGTCTAACCCTAACGTCCTTGGTTTTCAGAGGGACCTAACCCTAACGCCTCTAGTTTTACAGAGGTATTCACCGAACCTTAACTTGGAAATGTAATTTGACCCCAAATTTTTATTGAAAATTTTGGGAAATTTATTTGGAAATTTATTTGAAAATTTTTCGAAATTTATTTGAAATTTTTCGAAATTTATTTGAAATTTTTTAAAATTTCTCTGAAATTCATGCGATCAAAAAGTCAAGATATTTAGTTTTTGAATTTTATTTACAATTATAAAGTAAAGAAATAATACAGTCGTTCAAAGAATAGTTTTGAGAAAAGTTTGATAAGAAACGAGAAAAGTTGTTAGTTAAAGACATAGTTTTAACAAATAATATACAAAATTTTCCACAATTTTCAGAATTGAAGGATTGTAGTTGTTTTGTGACGTGCAAAGTTTTGTTATAAGTAATAAGGTGTATAAAATTGACAAGTTCTAAAGGAAATCTTGCCAGCACAAGAGTTCCAAGAGAATCACAAGTAAAAATGTCGTTCAAATAAAGAGCAATAGCGATCCAGTGTGTACCAGAATTTTTGCGTAAATCTAAATTGACAACNATAATTCTCGGTTAAACGATGCGCGTAACGAACCTGGAACAGATAATAATTTTAGAAATATTAAGTTTACAGGCGTATGGAAATGTTTGAGTAAAATAAAAAGCTCTGGTAACTTGGGCTAATAATTCAGTGTAGTTTGTCAGGAAAATTGCAAGCGAATTCCAAACACTTTTAAACTCTCATATTTTTCCAATGATGCCACAAGGGATTGCCGTATGTATTGAATTTGAAATTTAATACAGTATAGAGGCCGTTAATTTTGCAAACCGTTAATTTGCTAACTAAGAATTTTTTGCTATTAGCTAAATCAGGTTCTGACTAAAGAGTGTAAATTTAAAACAATCAGAATCGTTATTTGACCCATTATACTTTAGATAGAAAATGATATTCGCGGAAGCATCAGAGCTTTTCAGGAGGCTCTACTTTGAGCGCTGTTCACAGAAAACCTATGAGTAAACGTTCAATTTGTTTTTATAATCAGGTTAAAGAGTAAATTTGTCTGATGAGTATATCTGTTGGGAAACAACAGAACTTTTAAATAAGTTCAAAATATTCATGAAAAAATCACGATTAATTTCCGATTTAATAAATTATTTGATGATTATTAGATATAGGCAAAAATATGGTATAATAACCACTCTGGCATGGTTTTATCAAATTAAAATTTTTTCAAAACATATCATTTCTTCATACTAATACGAATAAGAATTTTGAAATGTCATTATAAAAAATATTTTCGCCCCAGAATCTGAAATGTTATTTTTGGTTGCAAAATGGACTTAAAAGATTTCCTAAAAACTGGCTAATTTCAGTTTTTATCATTTTCAAGTCTAAATTATTTATCAAATTAAACTTAATGGAAAAATGGCCTTTCAATCAACTCGTCATACAATTTGAACCTTTAGCGAAAGAAATTAAATATTTTTGATCTGAAATTCAAATCTGAGCTTGAGATTCAGATCTGAGATTCAAATTGAGACTCAGATCTGAGATTCTGAATCACCAATTTGAAAATCTTTAGAAGAAAAGTGTTGCGAACTTTCGCACCATTTTCGATGATTCAAAGTGTTGAGCATGTCAAAAAGCTCTGTGCCTCCAAGGGTTAAGCATTTCAAATACTTTAAGGGGAGGCTACACTTTTTTTAAATTGTGATCAGACTAATGTGGCCAAAAAATCAACATGATTGTAAGTCTCGCATTCCGTAGAAATTGAGCCATTTTGAGGTAAATTAAAGACCATTTTCTCGGTAACCACATCCCACTTCAATTTTATGTATAATCGATGATCTTATGTAGGACTGTTAACCTGGTCGAGCCGGTTTCGATACAAAGTTGAAATTAAAGAGGTAGTTGCAATGTTTCCGGGGAGTTTGAGGTGGTTACCGAGAAAAATGTCTCTAATTTCGCTCAAAAATGGCTCATTTGGTCTTTGAAGTCTGTTTGTCGCCGAACTAGACGTCTGGGAATGCGAGAATCCTAACCATTATTTTTTTTCGCGCGAATTAGTCTAAAAAATTAAAAAAAAAAATGCACAGTACCCCCTTAAACTTGAAGCACAACTTCGGGTGTAAGAGTTCCCGGCTGTATCTTTAGTACAGATCCGTTGGTCTGATTTTTTTGCTTATTTAACTTGGAATTAAATATTATTCTAGAATCCAAGTTTGAAATTGAAAGGAATTTTAGTCAACTCAGGGCAAACGTTAAACAATCATTCAACGCCAGTGATATAGTAAGTGGGGGGAATACAAATTTTCCACCACTTGACCGCACCTAAGATAAATATGACCATGGGAAATTTGTCGTATACTTGAACTGTTGAACAATTTAAATATAACCACTGGTTAACCAGCGCTTGATTAACCACGAGATCAACTGAAATTTAAAAAAATAACCAGAAAAACGTTAAATGCTTTATCACCACTAGGAGAGGGACTTTTTTAATCTTATTGATGAATTGTCATTCAGGTCAACTTAACAAACGCTAAAAGTTTAATGGAATATATAAAATATTTCAAAATTATTGAATCTAAAAAAGGAAAATAAAAGCTGTCAAAATAATCTTCGGATCAAGAAACTTAGACCAAGAAAAAATACGAAAATCAACCCCAGAACGATCATCAACCCAGAACGCCCACCAACTCAGAACTTAGTTGTTCATCAGAGAGTTTCAGCGAGTCAGAGTAATCAAGAAGCTTTGACAAGTTTATCAAGATTTGCTAACCAGGCTCATTACACAAAAAATTAAGAAATATCTAATGCTAATATAACACATTCAGGCACAAACCAAGACGAAAAAATTCAAGCGGCGGTCGATATTACACATTATCTTACCAAATTGTTCAAAGACCTCATGGAATTACAACATATACTGAGAGCAATTCAAATTAATAAATATTGCTGTCTATTGATGTTTTTCAAAAAATATGGCTTAGAAAATTAATACAAAACTGAATAGAAACTGCTAAAGCTATCAAATCTATAATCAGAGATAAGGATTGGCCACCACAACACAGTAATTTTGACGAGGGTCAGAGTTTTATAACAAATATGTTTTTTCTCAGTATATATAAACAAAATAATAATTCTATTCACTCAACAAAGCGTGCTGCAGACAAGCTATTTGTAACAATAAAGGTTTGATCTGGAAATACTTACGAACATGATTCAAAACGATGGGTAATAATTCGTCGAAGATATTCAAGACATATAACAATACATATCATCGTATCATCAAACTACACTAATGAAGTCACGTGGGATAGTCGCAAAAAGTATTAAGACAATGTTCCTGAAATTAACTACAGAATAAAATGCAAATCAAAGAAGGCAAATAAGTTAGAGTTGCTATTTTTAAAGATATATTATAGAAGGATATACTCAAACTGGTCAACAGAGAATACACCGTATCAAAAGTTTCTCAAAAGCTGGTGTTTGTTGGTAAAGAATCAAGGACGCGCTGGAACTGTTTATCCAAATCGAATAATTTATGATTGAACGTGGTTGCTGAAAATGAAGACGATTATTTATTACATCTATTCCTCATAATGGCGTTATCGAAATCAATCTTGACTGAATGTAATGTAAATTGGTTTAGGATCGATTACGTTACCGATGTGAACAGACTAAACAATCTGATGTTTCCAAGAAATTGAATCATCGTGTGACCAAGAATTCTACTTTTTTGAACCCGAACGACTTTAAGAAAAATGGCACGGAAAAAATAAAAATTTTACAAACCATAGAATTTAAATATTTTTTACTTTGAATTAGATTCTGCTGATCAAAAGTTATCTTTTAGAATCAAACACACAACATGGTCCAATTTCAATTTTGAATATTTGAAAGAAAAGCTAACCCTCGAAACGTTACATTATGTTTCAACTTCAACCAATAGATGATCAGAATGATCGTCGATAAAGTATATATAATTGTCCTCAATTATCTTTTATTATATTTCGCATAATGAAGAACGTTCCACCGGACTTGCTAACAAACTAAACGTTATCGAAAACAAGTGAAGCTCTGTTGGTTCTGGAATTAACCAAAATTCGAAATCTAAAGTGTCAAGAGAAAAAATAACGAAAGAGATAAAACAAAGTGAGAAAACTGATAACTATTTGGGAACCTTGCTATCGACGAGTTAAATTCTCTTAAAATTACGTACATCCTATTTCTCGTTGTCAATTTAGATTTAGCGCAAAATTGGTACACACTGGATCGCTATTGCTCTTTATTGAACGACATTTTACTTGTGATTCTCTGGAACTCTTGTGCTGGCAAGATTTCCTTTAGAACTTGTCAATTTATAACACCTTATTACTTATAACAAAACTTGCACGTCACGTCCATTTTTTCTCTTGACACGCTTAGATTTTCGAATTTTGTTAATTCCAGAACCAACAAGAGCTTCACTTGTTTTTCGATAACGTTTAGCTTTGTTACCAAGTCCGGGTGGAACGTTCTTCATGATGCGAAAATATGAATGAAGATAAATATTGAGGACAAATTTATATATACTTTATCCGACGATCATTCTGATCATCTATTGGTTGAAGTTGAAGACATAATGTAACGTTTCGAGGGTTAGCTTTTCTTTCAAAATATTCAAAAATTGAAATTGGACCATGTTGGTGTTTGATTCTAAAAGATAACTTGTGATCAGCAGAATCTAATTCAAAGTAAAAAATATTTACAAATTCATAGTGGTTGTAAAATTTTTAATTTTTTTCCGTGCAAATTTTTCTTAAAAGTCGTTTCGGGTTCAAAAAAGAAGAATCTACTTGGTCACACGAGATTTCAATTTCTTGGAAAACATCAGATTGTTTAGTTCTGTTCACAATCGGTAACGTAATCGATCCTAAACCAATTTTACATTTACATTCAGTCAAAAGTGGTATTTCGATAACGCCATTATGAGGAATAGATGAATTCGAAAACAAGATATTCAAGACATATAACAATACATATCATCGTATCATCAAACTTACACTAAATGAAGTCACGTGGGATAGTCAAAGAAGTATTAAGACAATGTTTCCTGAAATTAACTACAGAATAAAATGCAACTCAAAGAAGGCAATAAAGTTAGAGTTGCTATTTTTAAAGAGATATTAAGAAAAGGATATACTCAAACTGGTCAACAGAGATATACACCGTATCAAAGTTTCTCAAAAAAGCTGGTGTTTGTTGGTAAGAATCAAGGCACGCGCTGGAACTGTTTATCCAAATCGAAATATTTATGAATTGAACGTGGTTGCTGAAAATGAAGACGATTATTTATTCATCTATTCTCATAATGGCGTTATCGAAATACCACTTTGTGACTGAATGTAAATGTAAAATTGGTTTAGGATCGATTACGTTACCGATTGTGAACAGACTAAACAATCTGATGTTTTCCAAGAAATTGAAATCTCGTGTGACCAAGTAAATTCTACTTTTTTGAACCCGAAACGACTTTTAAGAAAAATTTGCACGGAAAAAATTAAAAATTTACAACCACATGATTGTAAATATTTTTTACTTTGAATTAGATTCTGCTGATCACAAGTTATCTTTTAGAATCAAACACCAACATGGTCCAATTTCAATTTTTGAATATTTGAAAAGAAAAGCTAACCCTCGAAACGTTACATAAGTTCTTCAACTTCAACCAATAGATGATCAGGATGATCGTCGATAAAGTATATAAATTGTCCTCAATATTTATCTATTCATATTTTCGCATCATGAAGAACGTTCCACCCGGACTTGCTAACAAAGCTAAACGTTATCGAAAAAAACAAGTGAAGCTCTTGTTGGTTCTGGAATTAAACAAAATTCGAAATCTAAAGCGTGTCAAGAGAAAAAATGGACGAAAACGAGATAAACCAAAGTTAGAAAAAACTGATAACTATTGGGAACCTTTGCTATCGACGAGTTAAATTTCTCTTAAAATTCACTGTATCCTCATTTCTCGTTGTCAATTTAGATTTACGCAAAAATCTGGTACACACTGGATCGCTATTGCCTTTATTTGAACGACATTTTACTTGTGATTCTCTTGGAACTTTGTGCTGGCAAGATTTCCTTAGAACTTGTCAATTTATACACCTTATTACTATAAAAAACTTGCACGTCACAAAACAACTACAATCTTAATTCTGAAAATGTGGAAATTTTGTATATTATTTTGTTAAAACTATGTCTTTTACTACAACTTTCTCGTTCTTATCAAACTTTCTCAAAACTATTCTTTGAACGACTGTATTATTTCTTACTTTATAATTGTAAATAAAATTCAAAAACTAAATATCTGACTTTGATCGCATGAATTCAGAGAAATTTTAAAAAATTTCAAAATAAATTTCGAAAAATTCAAATAATTTCGAAAAATTTTCAAATAAATTTCCAAATAAATTTCCAAAATTTTCAATAAAAATTTGGGGTCAAATTACATTTCCCAGTTAAGGTTCGTGAAGACCTTATAAAACTAAGAGGCGTTAGGTAGGTCCTCGAAAACCAAGGGTTAGGTTAGACCCTCTAAAAACAAGGAAGGTTAGGGTTAGGTGCCTTTGAAAACAGGGGAAGTTAGGTTAGGTCCTTTAAAAAACAAAGGAAGTTAGGTTAGGACCCCTTTCAAACTGAGGTAGACCCCTTTAAAACAAGGGAGGTCAGGGTTAGGGCGATTTAAAATAGAAGTGCTAGGTAGGTGTCTCTCCTTAAACCCAGGTCCATGATTCCATCTATGAGCTCGCTCCTACATTACTCATATGAAATGAGTCATATCACAGAAAAATTTGACTTTGCATTCTAGAAAATTTAAAAAAAATGTGATTAGACCGTGACTATAATAGAGAACATGATTGCGGAAAAACTACAGCGTGATTCTTTTCGATTCTCTCTTTTTCACTCAGACGGTTAGACATCCAACAAATAGTGAAAAAGCGGAAAGATGTACCCAAAAATTTTTCATCCGCAATTTACCCGGTAAAAACAGTGGAAGATTATATACTGTGCTATAGACGTATGAACTAGACCTATACGATAATATAATGCCTTGTAGACTTTTTATTTCAGACGTCATAACTTGAGCAGTGACCAATGAAATCACAGGTTTTGACAAACGTGTGGTGTGATGGAAAATGTCTAAAGTTATGAGCCTGATAAAAAAACCACCTAAGCATCATTTTCGATATTCACCTAGGATCTCCAAAATTTTGTATCTAGTTCAAATTTGAGAAATCTTCAGCCACCTCAACCCTAGTCATAGAAATACCTAGGGTTAGTATGCCGTCGACACCAACCTATACGTAGATCGCAGAAAAAACCATCTCGAAAGAAAATTTTCGAAAATTTTCAAAAGCTTTGACCGGACAAAATTTGTTGATAAATAACGCCCACAAATTCTAGATTTGTACCTTTGTGTACTTTTGAAGACTTTTGTCTTAGAAATTAGCTAAGAAAATGCCAGAGAACTGCAAAACGTTGCTGTAAAAACAAATTAATAATTTAATAAAATTAAGTTCACAAATTTAATTCTTATGGGAAAAAACGGTAATGGGTGAAAAAGGCGGAAGATGGTGAAAAGGGGACATGAGTAAAAAAAGGAGATGGGTGAAAAATAGAGATGAGTGAAAAGAAGGTGATCGTCAAAAAGAGGAGACAAAAGTCAATGACATATAGAGTCATCAATTTGACTAAAACTTAAAACCCTCGAGAATCTTAAAGACTCACGCTGTAAAATTCTTTGATTCAGCGTGAATAAAAAGTTGATAAGCAAACATAGAATAATTTCTGCAAAAGATCGAAGACTACGTTAGTACCGCGTATAACGAACTAATCCATTATATCCCGGGTACACTAAAAACTTATTCCTATTCTTAACAGGCAAATAAGTTTTTAGGTTACCCGGGGATAATAATGGATATAATTCAAATAGTTTGAAACGCCAAAATTGCGCGATCTGGTTACGGTGAAACCAAACGCATGAAATCCCAGGTGCAAACACGTGAAATTCAGACTTTACTATTCGCTAATAATATACCACAATAATCGCGCGATCTGACATGGCTAGGCTACTCTTGGCCCATGAGCACATTTAATTAAATAAAAGTTAAAGATAATCCACTCATTTGATCTTAAGTCCGTACTTACGATCAATACTGTACGAGTTTGTCGTTTTTCATTTTTTGAAATTCAATCATGATGTATACAAAATGTCCGAAAAATTAATATATCAAATTAAAACGGATGGCATAAACCCTCTAACTTAAACCGCCAAAAGACAATAACAAATATAGTAAAGTGCTCCTCTTTAAGTCGAGCAACGACTCAAACAAACCTCTCTCACATTTTAGTGTGACAATATTTGTATGTTAGCATAGGAAAAACTCAAAATGTAGAAGAATTCAAGATATCCGGATTAAATTTCGGATTCTTACTATCCGTATGAAATTAGACTTACTTTGCCGACGCGAGCGCTTTAACGGTAGAGTATCCTTACCCAACGGAACCATCCTGAAAACGCTTATTACTCATAGCGCGTGTTCGAACCCACTGATTCGTCTAATGATTGTCTGAGTATGATTATAGCAAGGAGCTTGAATGGGACCGCTAAATTGATCGGTGTGTAACACTCAATCAATCACAAGACAATATCTTAGACAACCATCCAGTGGGGACGAACACGCGCTAAGAGATAGTAACATTTTTGAATGGAGTCCGTTGGAAAAGAGTATATTGAATTTCGAAAAAAACCTAACATTACTGTTAAAATAAACATAATTTACTCGGAATGATAATATAAATCTCATTACCGATAAATATTTCTCTAGTATAAATTTATTTCTTGAAGTTAATCAATCACAGTTTACCTCTTACTTATTTTTGATATTTTTATTTCATATTTGGAATGAACACATTTCTAGGGTCTTAAATTCGCCCAATGCGGGAAACGACCATTCCTAGATGCACAGCTGATAATCATCTTTTGCTCTTTATGCTGGTCAATTCATCTTTTTATGATTACTTTGAATATTAATACGAAGAAGAAAAAAATTGAATTTTTATCGAAAATTTAAATTTACAAGAGAGAATCTCGAATATTACTTATCGTAAATTATTTCAATAATTGTCACGAAATTATTAATGATTAATATGTGATCAAAATATATAATTGAAATTGTCTGGTTGAAATATAGACGAAATGTCTCCGGAGCGAAAAAGTGGGTTTTGACATTTTAAAATAATAGTAGTTAAAAAATAACAAGTAAGTAATTTTTGAACATGTCCCAGCCTTACATTTATCGGATGAGTGGTACTGAAGTGAAAGTGCAGTTAAGGAAAGAAACGTGAAAATTTATTAAAAATAGTTGCAGTTAAAAATCGATATCGATGTGAAACGCAAAATGAGAGCGAACTTTATACCAATCGACAACAAGAGTTTGGGCGTTCAAACTATTGAACATAAAGTAGAGTTAGACACAGTTTGTGAAAAATTTAAATTTTTCAAAAGTTAAATGGTTATAAATTCAGAAGCAATTTTAGGAAATTAAATGTTAAAAAATCGTAATAAATTGTGGAGAATTTTTCGGGAAATAATATCTGCTTTAATGTTATTTCGGATATGTAGAATCATTATATGGATAACCGACCAGAGTAAAATCTAAATTTTTGAAAAATCGAAATCTGAGCATTGACGGTGATCCTTCTCACACTGACCAAGAAATCGGCCATTACCGCATCGAGGTTGATTGGGTGCTCATATCTTGCGTTGTTGTATCATGTCAAATATTTAGGATGTACTCTGAGGTTCGCTAATCTAATATGAGTTATTCAATATGAGAGAAAAACAAGCCATGAATTTCATTCATTTACGGTTTCAAATATTATTAGAAATAAACATCTAATACATCAAGGTCCTAACTTCAATATATTGAAAAATACATGTATTTAATCTACAAAAGATTTGCGAAAATCTTTACGGATTGAATTTCTTCTGATGAATGTGTTCACATTCTGAACTCAACAAATGGTGTCATTACAAAACAAGCACCTGATGACTCATACAAAAATCAAGCGTAGGTTGCGAGAATCTTTGATTTTATTCAACTTTTTTCAACTATTTTTAAAAACAGAAAAAATCTCAAATTGTTTTGGAACATTTCAGCAATTAAAAAAAAAGTTTAAAATTTTTTTCCAAATTTTCGAAAAAATTTTTTGAATTTAAAATTGCTTGAAACATTCGCAGAAATTTTTCTTAAATTTTTTTCTCGCTGAAGAAAATCCGTCGAAACGACAGTTGAGTTTCTCGTTACTACTTTTCTGTCGCCGCCGGTAGACAGGCATTAAATTTCACCCTGATTGTGAACAATAGATGACTTATTTTGGCCGTGATGAAGACGTTTTCGTCCGCGTAGACGTTTTTCCGTCCGCAAAGACTTTTTGTCGCGAAGTCGTTTCGTCCGCGAAGACGTTTGTCGCGAAGACGTTTCGTCCGAAGACGTTTTCGTCCGCGAAAGCAATTTTTATTTGATTCAAATTAAACTATTTATTGCTAAAATTAGTGCACAGTTGATAATACTGCTGAAAATTCAGAATAAATTTTTTTGAATAGTTCGCTAGAAATTGTTTTTAGCTTTGATTCTATATTTTCNAGAATCTACTTGGTCACACGAGATTTCAATTTCTTGGAAAACATCAGATTGTTTAGTTCTGTTCACAATCGGTAACGTAATCGATCCTAAACCAATTTTACATTTACATTCAGTCAAAAGTGGTATTTCGATAACGCCATTATGAGGAATAGATGAATAAATAATCGTCTTCATTTTTCAGCAACCACGTTCAAGTCATAAAAATATTTCGATTTGGGATAAACAGTTCCAGCAGCGTCCTTGATCTTGTACCAAAAAACACCAGCTTTTTGAGAAACTTTTGATACGGTGTATATCTCTGTTGACCAGTTTTGAGTATATCCTTTCTTAAATATATCTTTAAAAATAGCAACTCTAACTTTATTGCCTTCTTTGAGTTTGCATTTTATTCTGTAGTTAATTTCAGGAAACATTGTCTTAAATACTTCTTTGCGACTATCCCACGTGACTTCATTTAGTGTAAGTTTGATGATACGATGATATGTATTGTTATAGTTGTCTTGAATATCTTCGAGAATATCTACCCATCGTTTTGAATCATGTTCGGTAAAGTATTTCCAGATCAAACCTTTAATTGTACAAATAGCTCGTTCTGCAGCACCGGCTTTTGTTGAAGTTCGAATAGAATAAGAATTTATATTATACTGAGCAAACAACATATTTGTTATAAAACTCTAGACCCTCGTCAACAATTACTGTTTGTGGTGGCCAATCCATATCTATGATTATAGATTTGATAGCTTTAGCAGTTTCTATTCCAGTTTTAGTCTTCAATTTTCTAAGCCATATTTTCTTCCCAGAACGCCACCAACTTCAGAACTTAGTTGTTCATCAAAGAGTTTCAGCGAGTCAGAGTAATCAAGAAGCTTTGACCAGTTTAATCAAGATCTTGCTCAACCAGGCTCATTCACAAAAAATTAAGAAATATCTTAATGGCTAATACACATTCATTGCACAAACCAAGACGAAAAAATTCAAGCGGCGTCGAATATTACACATTATCCTTACCAAATTGTTCAAATGGACCTCATGGATACAACAACTATCTGAGAGCAATTCAAATTATAATATATATTTTGCTGCTTATTGATGTTTTTCAAAGAAATATGGCTTAGAAAATGAATACAAAACTGGAATAGAAACTGCTAAAGCTATCAAATCTATAATCAGAGATAGGATTGGCCACCACAAACAGTAATTTTGACGAGGTCTAGAGTTTTATAACAAATATGTTGTTTGCTCAGTATAAATAAATTCTTATTCTATTCGAACTTCAACAAAAGCCGGTGCTGCAGAACGAGCTATTTTACAATTAAAGGTTTGATCTGGAAATACTTACGAACAGATTCAAAACGATGGGTATATATTCTCGAAGATATTCAAGACATATAACAATACAATATCATCGTATCATCAACTACACTAAATTGAAGTCACGTGGATAGTCAAAGAAGTATTAAGACAATGTTTCCTGAAATTAACTACAGAATAAAATGCAAATCAAAGAAGGCAATAAAGTTAGAGTTGCTATTTTTAAAAGATAGATAAGAAGGATATACTCAAACTGGTCAACAGAGATATACACCGTATCAAAGGTTTCTCAAAAGCTGGTGTTTGTTGGTACAAGAATCAAGGACGCGCTGGAACTGTTATCCAAATCGAAATATTTTATGACTTGAACGTGGTTGCTGAAAAATGAAGACGATTATTTATTCATCTATTCTCATAAATGGCGTTATCGAAATACCATCTTGACTGAATGTAAATGTAAAATTGGTTTAGGATCGATTACGTTACCGATGTGAACAGACTAAACAATCTGATGTTTTCCAAGAAAGAAATCTCGTGTGACCAAGTAAATTCTACTTTTTGAACCCGAACACGACTTTAAGAAAAATTTGCACGGAAAAAAATTAAAAATTTTACAACCACTAGAATTTGTAAATATTTTTTACTTGAATTAGATTCTGCTGATCACAAGTTATCTTTTAGAATCAAACACCAACAGGTCCAATTTCAATTTTGAATATTTGAAAGAAAAGCTAACCCTCGAAACGTACATTATGTTTCAACTTCAACCAATAGTGATCAGATGATCGTCGGATAAAGATATAAATTGTCCTCAATATTTATCTATTCATATTTTCGCATACATGAAGAACGTTCCACCCGGACTTGTAACAAACTAAACGTTATCGAAAAACAAGTGAAGCTCTGTTGGTTCTGGAATTAAACAAAATTCGAAATCTAAAGCGTGTCAAGAGAAAAAATGGACGAAAACGAGATAAAACCAAAGTTAGAGAAAAACTGATAACTATTGGGAACCTTTGCTATCGACGAGTTAAATTCTCTTAAAATTCACTGTATCCTTCATTTCTCGTTGTCAATTTAGATTTACGCAAAACTGGTACCACTGGATCGCTATTGCTCTTTATTGAACGACATTTTACTTGTGATTCTCTTGGACTCTTGTGCTGGCAAGATTTCCTTTAGAACTTGTCAATTTATAACACCTTATTACTTATAACAAAACTTGCACGTCACAAAAAACTACAACCTTTAATTCTGAAAATGTGGAAATATTTTGTATATTATTTGTTAAAACTATCTTTTTTACTACAACTTTCTCGTTCTTATCAAACTTTTCTCAAAACTATCTTTGAACGACTGTATTATCTTACTTATAATTGTAAATAAAATTCAAAAACTAAATATCTTGACTTTTTGATCGCATGAATTCAGAGAAATTTTAAAAATTTCAAAATAAATTTCGAAAAATTCAAATAAATTTCGAAAAATTTTCAAATAATTTCCAAATAAAATTCCAAAATTTTCAATAAAAATGTGGGGTCAAATTACATTTCCAAGTTAAGGTTCGTGAAGACCCTATAAAACTAGAGGCGTTAGGGTAGGTCCCTGAAACCAAGGACGTTAGGTTAGACCCTCCTTAAACAAGGAAGTTAGGGTTAGGTGCCTTTGAAAACAGGGAAGTTTAGGGTTAGGTCCTTTATAAACAAGGAAGGTATAGGTTAGGACCCCTTTCAAACTGAGGGTTAGGACCCCTTAAAACAATGGGAGTCAGGGTTGAAGTGCCGATTTAAGATAGGAAGTTGC
>SCLH01000936.1:69226-84818 GCA_004367855.1 Oikopleura vanhoeffeni | reverse complement strand
AAACAAAAATAAATAAAAAAAAAGAAAAAAAAACAAAAAAATAAAAAATAATAAAATAAAAAAAAACAATAAAGAAAAATAAAAAAAACATATAACCAACATTTCATGCACAAACCAAGACGAAAAAAAATTCAAGCGGCGTCGAATATTACACATTATCCTACACCAAATTGTTTCAATGGATCCTCATGGATTACAACAACTATTGAGAGCAATGCAAATTAAATAATTATTTGCTGTCTATTGATGTTTTTCAAAGATTGATGATCGTTCTGGGGTTGATTTTCGGTATTTTTTTCTTGGTCTAAGTTTCTTGATCGAAGATTAATTTTTGACAGCTTTTATTTTCCCTTTTTTAGATTCAATAATTTTGAAATATTTTATATATCCCATTAAAACTTTTAGCGTTTGTTAAGTTGACCCTGAAAATGACAATTCATCAATAAGATAAAAAAAGTCCATCCTCCTAGTGGTGATAAAAAGCATTTAACGTTTTTCTGGTTATTTTTTTAAATTTCAGTTGATCTCGTGGTTAATCAAGCGCTGGTTAACCACGTGGTTAATATTTAAATTGGTCAACAGTTCAAGTATACGACCAAAATTCCCATGGTCAATATTTATCTTGGTAGCGGTCCAAGAGTGGGGAAAATGTGTAATTCCCCCCCACTTACTATATCTACTGGCGTTGAAATGATTGTTTAACGTTTGCCCTGAGTTGACTAAAATTCCTTTCAATTTCAAACTTGGATTCTAGAATAATATTTAATTCCAAGTTAAATAAGGCAAAAAAAATCAGACCGAACGGATCTGTACTAAAGATACAGCCGGGAACTCTTACGACCCGAGAAGTTGTGCTTCAAGTTTAAGGGGGGGACTGTGCATTTTTTTTTTAATTTTGATTAGACTAATTCGGCAAAAAAAAAATAATGGTGGTAGTCTCGCATTCCGCAGACGTCTAGTTCGGCGACCAAAAGACTTCAAAGACCAAAAATGAGCCATTTTTGAGCGAAATTAGAGACCATTTTTCTCGGTAACCACCTCAAACTGCCCCGGAAACATTGCAACCGCTACCTCTTTAATTAACATTTGTATCGAAACCGGCTCGACCAGGTTAAAGTCCTACATAAGATCATCGAATTAATAACATAAAATTGAAAGTGGGATGTGTGGTTACCGAGAAAAATGGTCTTTAATTTACCTCAAAAATGGCTCAATTTCTACGGAATGCGAGACTACAATCATTGTGATTTTTTTGGCCGAATTAGTCTGATCACAATTTAAAAAAAGTGTACAGCCTCCCCCTTAAAAAGTATTTGAAATGCTTAACCCTTGGAGGCACAGAGCTTTTTGAAATGCTCAAGCCACTTTGAATCATCCGAAAATGGTGCGAAAATGTTCGCAGACACTTTTCTTTCTAAAGATTTTCAAAACTGGTGATTCAGAATCTCAGATCTGAGTCTCAGATTTGAATCTCAGATCTGAATCTCAGATCAGAATTTGAATTTCAGATCAAAAAAATATTTAAATTTCTTTTCGCTAAAAGGTTCAAATTGTATGACGAGTTGATTGAAAGGCCATTTTTCCATTAAGTTTAAGTTCTGATAAAATAATTTTAGACTTGAAAATGGAATAAAAAACTGAAATTAGCCAGTTTTTAGGAAAGTCTTTTAAGTCCATTTTGCAACCAAAAATAACATTTCAGGAAGTTCTGGGGCGAAAATATTTTTTATAAGTGACATTTCAAAATATCTTATTTCGATATTAGTATGAAGAAATGATATGTTTTGAAAAACAATTTAATTTGTGAAAACCATGCCAGAGTGGTACTCTTATACCATATTTGCCTTAATATTGTAATAATCATCAAATAATTTCATTAAATCGAGAAATTAAATCGTGATTTTTTCATGAATATTTTGAACTTATTTAAAAGTATCTGTTGTTTCCCAACAGATATACTCAATCAGACAAAATTTAACTCTTTAACTAGATTATAAAGAACAAATTGAACGTTGATCTCATAAGGGTTTTCTGTGAACAGCGCTCAAAGTAGAGCCTCCTGAAAAGCTCTGATGCTTCCGCGGAATATCATTTCTATCTTAAAGTGATAAAATGGGTCAAAATAAACGATTCTGATTGTTTTAAATTTACACTCTTTAGTCAGAAACCTGATTTTAGCTGAATGAGCAAAAAAATTCTTAGGTTAGCAAAATTAACGGTTTTTCCGTCGTTTATCGCCCTCATATACTGTATAAATTTCAAATTCAATACATAACGGCAATCCCTTGTGGCATCATTGAAAAAATATGAGAGTTTAAAGTGTTTGGAATTCGCTTGCAATTTCCTGACAAACTACACTGAATTATTAGCCCAAGTTACCAGAGCTTTTTATTTTACTTTTCCAAACATTTTCCATACGCCTGTAAACTTTAATATTTCTAAAATTTATTTATCTGTTCCCAGGTTCGTTACGCGCATCGTTTTAACGAGAATAAATTACATCGAAAGATCAACGATAGTCGCCAAATT
Organism: Oikopleura vanhoeffeni; assembly: GCA_004367855.1. Taxonomy (NCBI): domain Eukaryota; kingdom Metazoa; phylum Chordata; class Appendicularia; order Copelata; family Oikopleuridae; genus Oikopleura; species Oikopleura vanhoeffeni. The sequence continues at coordinate 82,289 of SCLH01000936.1, read as the reverse complement.
TTTGTGGGATAAATCGTAAATTAAACTTAAAATTTTGATATCTTCAAGGTGGCAAATGCACAAATTAGAACATCTCTAAGGCGCTGTTTAAATATTTTTGATCGAACTTATTGTTTTAGTGTTTGACTAGATGACGTTATTTCAGGTAAATTATGGGCAAAAATTCCTAACTTTTTTCGTTCGAACAAAGTTTGCCTATCAATTTTGGACGTAAAAATAAATACAGATTATTAAAAAAAATGAAAAAAATAGCGCAACCTACTCAGTTATCAGCCAATAAAATACATTCAGCTGATAAAATAGGTCAGCCCACGCATTTTTCAGCAAATATAATGAGCTCAGTTGAACTGACGAGAACTAAAGGCAGCCTTTAAAAGGCTACTTGTTTACAATTTGAAAATACAATTTATTCAAATCTTAAACTTTATCCAATACGCCCAAGTTCAGCATGACATTGAAATCATCAAAACGTTAGTTCTTTTAAAATATCAAATCAGTCAAACCAAAGTTATAAATTATCCAGACGATGGCGATATGATGAGTGAGAATTTTTGATATTTCAGTTTTATGAACTAACATTTGTTTTACCAAGGTTATGAATTCGAAATTGTTTCCGTAACATTATAAAGCATAATAATTTGCTAAAGGGCACCTCTGTAAGCTAGTCCGCAAGTCCGCAGACTTTTACTTTAAATTTTTCCATAGAATTTTAGTAAAAATTTTTTATCTTAAAGTTTAAAATAAAGTCCTGTAGTTTCGCTTGGCAAAATGTCGAGTAGAAATAGCAAAAAGGAGGAGGAGGACTTAGAGGTGGCGAAACCTAATTATGATGATGAACCAACCAGAAAACCAGATTGGATGCCGGGATGGGTCTATACTATTATTAAAGTTGTTTGGGCACTTGTTATGCTCTGGTTTTTCATTTGCTCGCTAGAAACACTTAGGTGAGAATTTTGTTCTGAAAATCAAAATAAATTGTGTGATTTGGAAAATTACTGGAGACAACCAAATGGTCCGCAAGCTTTTTAGGCAATATTTGCTAGGGGTCAACTAAAGAAAAAAGTTCGAGAAGTCCGGGAATTGAACCCAGGTGACAACGTCATAATTAAAGCTGCGCTACCACTACGCTAACTACTTCTTTGACTGAGTAAAATAACAAGATAATAATTTCAAACCATAATTTTGTAAGTTGAAATAAAGAACTCTAACTGGTATATTGTCGGACCATTTTGTACTCCTGTGATTTATTGGTCGTTTAATTGAAATAATTGTATTTCATGTCTAGTTGAAGGATGTAATGGTAGACGATGGGTCTATCAAACTAAAAAAATAGAGCGAGAAAAATGACATTATTTGATAAATACAGTAGTCTACTCAAACATCTTTAAAACTGATACATTCCCTAAAAATCATCTGAAAAGGTCGATGACGACTTTATTTTAAAAATTGACCACTTCAAATAAAAATATTTTTAATTGGAGAACTGAAATTTTTCCTTTCAAATTTCACGAGCGAAGAAATACAGGGGGACGATATCGCCGAATTTGCCGAAATCGTTGAAAAAAACCTACGCAATTTCATAATTTTTAGCTTAAATACTTGCAGTGCCTATATAATATAGGCTATATCGCCGAATTTGCCAATATCGCCGAAAATGCCCAATATCGCCAAATTTTTTTGAGATTTCTACGGTCAACTCGATGCGCGGCGATCCGCTGCGCAAGCTATTACTCATCGTTTCCTATCATTTTGTAAGAAAAGCAAAATCACAGCCAATCAGAGACGCGTATTCAACTAACGCGATTAGCGGTGGGCCCCGAGTTGACCGTATTACAAAATACTTTGAGTGCGTCATGAATGAAGTCATTTTCAAGATTGAATTTCCCAAATTAACTCTTTCCATCTTTTATTTGATTGCGTTTGGCAGAGTACTTAATTCTATGCATTTTGGTGATTCACTTAATTCGAACGTATTGAAAATTTCGTCGAAAGTGCCAATATTGCCGAAATGCCAAATATCGCCGATTTTTTTTGGCAAAAACATTTTCGGTGATATTCTCCCCCTGAGCTTATTTTAAGCGATTTTTTTCTAATTATTAAGTTGAAATGATGAGAGTCGAAGTAGATTAGTTTGATTTCACAAGTTTCTTATTTTATACTACCGGATGTGTTTTAGCTTTTGGGTTCTTCCGGGAGATTGAAACGCCCCTGTAAATAAGCTAACCAGTCGCGCTTGATTGGTTAAAGGTGAATCTTCCTCGAAGAACACCCCAAAAGCTAACATACAATTGGGTATGTATGAAAGAATTTTGCGAAAAATAATCAAGGAAAAATGTCAGTACATTTCATCGCTAAAAACACTTCACTTCCAATTTTTTTATTTACTTTATAAATAAGGCATGAAAATAACGGGTTAACCCCTGTGAGCACCGAAAAAAAGTTCCGCCAAAGCACCAGAGCCTATATATAGGCTTTTTTCTATGTTGATTACAGAGAACCAAAGGTAGTTGAAGTTTTGATTTTGTTTGCATAAGGAAGTTGAAAAATTATATTTTTGCATCCGACATTTTAAATTTTAGAATTTTGATTTTGAGTTCTACTACCCTAATAATATGTTTTGAATCCGGGTGACCAAAATCGATCCTTCGAGAAGGTTTTTTGAGGGGAAATCTCGACTGTCTCCTCATCTCACATTCACATCACATGATTGTACATGTAGAAAATTTAGTGAGAAAGGCAAGGTATATCATATCACGTGACACAAGCTCACAGTGGTGTTAAAAAATTATTTTTCTTTTGTAATCGATGCACAAGAATCTGGCCTACGTCATCGTTTGGTCCGATTTGATCTATATAAAATCAATCAAAAGGTATTTTTAAAAAGGTCTAAAATTTTCATGAAAAAATCACGATTTTTCATTAAAAAATGGTTATTTTTACATATAAAAGCAGATAATTGCACTTTTAATATTATTTCCAGGTCGATGTAGTAATCAAGTAACTCTGTGGACAATTTTGAATTGCTAAAATTAATTTTAAAAATAATTAAAAATTTTTCGTGGAATACTTAAATTGAAAATTTTGAAATTTCACTTTCGAAAAAAAATATCTGTTCATGTATACCAATTAAGTTTTGTGTTAAGTTTCAAGCATGCACAAAACACTTTCCTAACAACTGGCTATTTTCAAATTTTAATTGACTTAATAGGTTGCATTTGTTATTTTTAGAAGTAAAAGATTGAAAAAAATCTCAAAAAATCTACCCCCCGTAACATTTGAACAAAATTTCCAAAAAAAATGAGTAATTACTTGGAATCGCCGCAAAATTTTTTATAATGTATTTGAACGAGACAATTCTACGATGCTGTTTTGCCCTTTTTAGATGATTTTAAGTATGCTTGAGCCTATATATGCTCTATTCTCACACGGGTTAAAACAAATTCACAAGTCACAAATTCTTTATTTATAAATTATTTTAGTAATTCGTTTCAAGTTCTCGCTGGTTCTGGGCTAAAACAATTATTAAACCAGCCAATTTTCCAGAATCCATTATGCGCTTTGATGGTCGGAATTCTGGTCACTGTTCTTGTGCAATCACAATCGACTTCGATATCCATTTTTATTTCGATGGTCGGCGCTGGAATCTTGCCATTAGAAGAATCTATTTATATGATTTTTGGTAAAAAAATTATATTTTATTTAAACTTAATTTTTAGAAAAAATTCATTTATTTTTCTAAATTAATTGATTAAATAAATTGTGTTTAATAATAAGTAAATGCATTTTTATAATAAAACTACATTTTTATAAGCTTTCAATCTATTTCAAATCATCGTCAGATAGGTTTTTTGATTGCAAACTTTTTATGAAAGGTTTTTCACAGGTTAGCATCGTAAATTACGATTCGTAATAATTTGCCAATCAATTCATAGTGAGCCTTGATTTTAATTTGAAATGAATCGGAAGCTTATAAAAATGTTGTTTTACTATAAAAAAAAACTTTTATGGTTTTATATCCTATATAGACTTATAGTTCCATAAACGATGAGTTGGGTGTTCGGTTTTTGAGAGGAAGCAACGTGTAAGCGACGTGTGAGCGTAAGAGAGTAGAGCGAAGGGGAGAGAGGGGAATATGTTGGCATCTCTCTCAAAGGACCCACATTCCCTCTACCATCTCAGAAAATCAATATCAGGGAATTATTACACTGAGATTGAACACTCATTTATCCATTAGGTTCACAAACTCATAAAACAATTATTTTAAGGGATTATTAAGCTAAAATTGAACANTGTTCAATTTTAGCTTAATAATCCCTTAAAATAATTGTTTTATGAGTTTGTGAACCTAATGGATAAATGAGTGTTCAATCTCAGTGTAATAATTCCCTGATATTGATTTTCTGAGATGGTAGAGGGAATGTGGGTCCTTTGAGAGAGATGCCAACATATTCCCCTCTCTCCCCTTCGCTCTACTCTCTTACGCTCACACGTTGCTCCCTCTCAAAACCCCACCTACCCAACTCATCGTTTATGGAACTATAAGTCTATATAGGATATCGATCACGATGCCCAAGTTCAAAAAAATTCTTTCATCGAGAGTTTTTCATCACAACATAAAATTATAATGGAAGAAAAACAATTGAGACTCGGGCATCGTCATCTGCATAGATTTTTTTTCATTTGAAATTTTGCTCTCTAGTGTCAATTTTTCGCATTGTCCTTATGAAAAATGTTTTTTCTGATACAAAAATAGCAGGAATCAGCTTGTTATAAGTTTGTATTTATCCTGAATCCAACCGAAGTGTCTCTGAAATAGCTATTACGGTACTTGCTGGGGCTTTTTTAGCCAAAATTTTTATATAATTCGGCTTTTGAAAACGACTAATCCGATTAACTTTTGAGATAGCTCAAACTGAGTATAAGTATCTAGTGAATAAATAAAAAGAATTGGTCCGAATCGGACCCTTTCTATATTTTTTTCTGAGATTACTGAAATTGTTTAATTATCAGTTTTTGTTTAAAAATTATAAACAATGGTCTGATTCGGACCATTTTTTATCAATTTCTTTTTCTTTAAATATTTATGCTAAGTTTGAGCTATTTAAGAACTCAATCGGATTAGTCGTTTTCAAAAGCCGAATTAAATAAAAATGTTGGCTAAAAAAGTGGCTGAAAAGCCCCACCAAGTACCGTGATAGATATCCCTTATTCACACTTTTGTAAATATTCCGGCCCTGATTAGGAAAAGTGTGTTTTAAGTAGTTAGGCCGGAATATTTACAAAAGTGTGAATAGGGATATAGAGGTGTTCCAAACGTTTACATTTTGCTTGTGGAAACAACTTATCAATGAGTTCCTAGATGGCTCAAAATGACGACACTTATTAAAATAAAAATCGAACAAAAAAATTGGTCCGAATCAGACTGATTTCTAATTTTTTTCAAAAACTTTTGAGATTATAAAGTTGTTTATTATACTGAAACCATTTTTAATCATTTTTTGTTCCATTTTCTCTACATGTGTGGTCATTTTGCGTAGTCCAAGGGCTAAATCGGATGAGTTGATTTCAAAAGCTGCATTATAAAATGCTCCATCATTTTGAAATTTCTTTAGACATAAATTTTGTTTTAAGGTGCCAATATTGGAACCTCAATCACCAACACAATCGTCTCTTTCGGTCAAGCCGGTGACCGAGATGAGTTCAAGCGAGCATTCACATGCGCCGTACTTTCTGACGCGTTCAATTGGATGAATGTTTTAGTATTTTTGCCACTAGAGGCCGTTTTTGGCATGACAAACTGGATGACGACACAAATGGTTAAAAATATTGATACAAGTACGATTGGACTTAGTGGAACTCCCGGCTGCCCAGATGGTGGTGGATTCGGTGGTACTTTAACGGGTCCAGTGGTGTTGGGAGTCACAAGACCTAATGGAACGGCATTGTCAGATCCTAGTTATAGTGGAACATTTGTTAGGTAAATTATTACACCGAGTTTTACTATACTGGTTATTTTATCCAACGAATTCTCATTTAGAGCATTTTTAAATTTCGAGCGTTGCTTCAACGGTTGCATCAAACTATAAATTAAAAAAGATGCGAAGAAAAATAAAAAAAAATGCTTATCAGTTCACCGGTAATTTACGGTTTGAACCGGTTATTGTTTCTACCACCAGATAAAAAATATGACAAAAAAACCTGTAACACCCTATGCGCTCCTCGCATTTATCAACCAAAATATAAGCTTAATTCTAGTTACTGCGACAAAGCGGCTCCTCAAAATGTCCTATGCGGTGAACAAGACCCTGTCACGGGAAAATATATTCGGCACACCACTCTGATCAGTAACGATTGTCGTGCAAATGAAACTTTTTCTGCAGATCTTTACGATGACCAGGTTCCGTCACTGGGTCGGGTTTTCTGCCCAGATGGTACTCCACTTGCACTACTGGTGGGTGAGTCTAATACAGATTTAAATGCCACTTTTCTGGGATGGGATTGCCAAGATTACTGCTGGGACTCGGAATTTGGCACAAGGCCAATTCCAGCTGATTCTGATATTACTAAAAATTGCAACGAAGTTGAAGATATGGTCGAATCAAAAGTAAGCTTATTACAAAGTAAAACACCACTATTATTAGATTACGACAACATAATTGTCATGACATATTTTTCTGGGAAATAAGAGCGTAAAAACTGCGTATGATTTTCATTTAACATCTATCAACTTATAATTATGTTTTGAAAATCCAGCCACTGACGCGAATTTTCCAGGGATCACAAATATATATTTAACAATATCCTTTATCACTTTTTGGTTAGAATGCGTAGCCACAACGTTAAAATTACACGTTAAAAAGGAGTAGTGGCTACGCATTCTAACCAAAAGTGATAAAGGGATATATATCCCTTTTCACACTTTTTTAATTCCCGGCCCTACTACTAAAAACACACTAAGTTTGCTAATCAAGGCCGGGATATTAACAAAAGTGTGATAAAGGGATATCGATTCCACCGAATTGCTATAATTCAAAAACCAGAAAAGTTAAAAAAATTATTCTTTGACCAAAGTTTGCTCATCAAACGATAAAGAATTGTGAAAAAGTTAAGCATGATATACATTGTATGTATTTAATGAAACTCGTGTATAGTTTTTTTAAAAGGCGCTGAATGCCCGTCAGTTCCAATCGGCACTGTACACGGGTTAAGGTCCTGCTACAATTTTAAAAGCATACTTTTTGGGAAAGAAAAAAAGTTTACATTATTAAAATTTCGACCAAAAATTATTTTTTTTTTCAAAATGTGTTATTTTAGACATGTTTTGCATATTATTGCAATGCTGACCAATTAGACGATACAGCAGACGACTTTTGCAGCGAATGTCAAGATTTTGCAAGAGATTTCAAAACTTACTATTATACGAACGCCACTGGGGTTAAGAAATATCAAGCTTATTTCAACAAATATACTGACCACTGCTATGACAAATCAGTTTTCCTGTGGTCAAAACCATGCTTTTCAGACATCATTGTTGGTGTTGTTTCCCTTTTAATTTCTTTGGGTATGCTTTTTTTCTCGGTAAGTTTTAAAAATAATATTCCTTCAAATTATTCGATAGTTCAAGATTGAAAAGTAAGAAATATAAGACTAAACTTTCAGTACATGAAAGGCGATACAAAAGCCGCGATTTCTATCAATATTCAAAATTTATTGGCAGATTTACAATTCTACACAAAAAAATGTCTTCGATTTTGAAGTTTTTGGTATCAAAATTTTAAAATGTGAAACAAGGACAGAGTTAAAGCTAAGAATTATAATAAAAGAACGAAATAAGGAGTGAAATTCACAAATTTTTGATATACCAAGAGTTTCCGACTGCGCATTTTTCTACCAAATTGAAAAAACAATAAAAAAAATTTCGAACATTTTTTCGAAAAAAAATTGTTTTTAAAATATAGCAATAAATTAAACAAATAAATGCATGTATGTTTCTGAAAACCCAATAAAATACAGTTTAAAATCTATTATGGTTCTTAAAGGGGGTGGTTGTCGTCGCATTTTAATGGTTTTTCAATGGCTGATTGTCGCACAAGTACAAATCGTTGGACCAAATATAACCTCTCTCTCATATATTTAAACAAAAAATCTTGCATCCTAAAAAAATTGGATGTGACGGATGGCTCGTCCAATCAGAACCGTGCTTACAAAAGTGACGGAATTATTATTTCAAAATGTACCTCCTCCCTGGTTTTTTAAGGTACAAGAATAATTTATGACTTTAATTAACCGCACAGATTGTTAGCAGATTATCCAGTTGAGTTTTTGACAAAATTCGATTTGGCTTTAGAATCACCAAAAAACAGTATTTTGACCCTATGTAAACTGTCAAAAACTCAACTCGGTAATCTGCTCACGATCTGTGCGGTTAATTTAAGTCATAAATCATTGGTGTACCTTTAAAAACCAGGGAGGAGATACATTTTGAAATAATAAGTTTGTCACTTTTGTAAGCACGGTTCTGATTGGACGAGCCGTCACTTTCGATTTGTTTAGGATGCAAGATTTTTGTTTATCCGAGAGAAGTTATAATTGGTCTAACTATTTGTACTTGTGCGACAATTAGCCATTGAAAACCCCTTAAATTGCGACGACTACCCCCTTAAATGCCACTTTTCAGATTTGAGAACATGGTGTGACACCATTGGTGTTATTTATTGTTGCATAAATTGAACTGGAAATAATAGGAATTACCAAATTATGCAAAGTGGTATGAAAGGCCCAGCAATCGAGGAAAAACGAGCATCCTTAGTCAAAAGCGTCGAATTATCCGAATTAATTCGGCTTTGAAAACGACTCATTTGATTACGTTTTTGATAGCTTCAAACTGAGCACAATAATTAGTACAAAAGTTAAAAAAATTGTTTTTTGATTTTTATCTAAGATTACTGAAATTGTTCAATTATCAGTTTTTGTTAAAAAATTGGAAACAATGGTCTGATTCAAACCATTTTTTTGTTAATTTAATTTTTTCTGAATATTTTGCTCAGTTTGAGCTACTTAAAAATGTAATCAGATGAGTCGTTTTCAAAAGCCGAATTAATTCGGATTAATTCGCCACCTTTGACTCAGGATGCTCGTTCTTCGTCGATTAAAGATATATTTAATTATCATTTATATATGTTTCAAATCGAAGTGCTCAGATGGTAAAATAAAAATAAAACACTCGAACTGCTTTGACTCTGTCCATGTAAAAAATTGAGAAAAATGAAATTTCAAAATCGCGAATGTGGTCATTTTGATAAAAAAACTTAAAAAACGGATTATGATAAATTTTAAAATTAATCATTAAAAATTGTAGGTTTTCGAAAAAAATTATTTTTTCAACTTTATTTTCAGCTTGCAAATATTGTAAAAATTACATCTTCGATGCTTTCTGGTGCTGCTAATCAAATGATCAAAGATAATATTGATAAAAAACTTCCTTTCGTTCCATGGTTAACTGGTAAGCATTTTGTGAAAAAAAAATTGCATACAAAAAGTGTTTTTTGGGAGACTATTTTACAGAATCTTGTCCAGTTAATTTATTGCTTTGGTTTATTTTAAATAAACACTCTCATTTTCACTTTATTTTATCAAAAATTTTAGGTTATCTTTATGTACTGATTGGAATGTTTTTGGCAATCATAGTCCAAACTGCCTCTGCTGCCCAGTCGATTATTACCCCTCTTTGTGGACTTGGAATTGTCTCTACAATGAGAGCCTACGAAATCACAATTGGTTCTTGTATGGGTAAGTTTTATAAAACAATGTATTAAAATCAAATTTCAAGTACAGTGTATAATATTTTACCAGAAATCCTATTTTTTAAATAAAGAAATTCACGATTGTATATCAAATTGAAAAAATTTATTTTTTTCTAATTATAAACATTTTTCTTGGTCTATCCTACTTTCTTCAATCTTCTCTTGTCAAAAATTTTATCGCTTAAACTACTATACTCCCAAATTCACTAATTATATTAAAATTATGTATAAAAAATATTATTTTAACGCAGATAAAAAGAGCCGAACATATCTGATAAGAAATATCATCGGATGAATCTGCCACGACTTTTTTTAATTGTTGCGATATAATTTCTAGTGATGTGAGTGAAAAATTAGAAATCGATGATATGACTACATTAATATTTGGTAGGTTTTTCACAATCTCTAAGAAATAGCTTGAAAATTTCAAAAATTATTAGATTATTTGCAAGGACAAATTTGAAATAACAAATTACATGTTTTCTTTCCCGTGAATCACGGGCAGTGATCCTAAAACGTTTCGGGAACGTGTACTTGCAGCGTTCTTATCAGATACGTTCGTTTTCACGCAAAAGGAACAAGTAAAAATCTTAGATATATCCCCTATTCACACTTTTGTTAATATCCCGGCCCTACTACTTAAAAACACACTACGTTTTCTAATCAGGGCCGACATATTAACAAAAGTGTGAATAGGGGATATTTACAGGATTTCCTATTTTTTGGCGGTGTTCCCTTACGCCGCTATAGCTATACAGTGTGTTGGCAATGGCATGCCATGGCAGTACACGATCTTTTGGCTCAAAAGTGTGGCTTATTGCCCTCACTGTTGCCCATTGCAAACACCTACTGTAGTGTTACACTACTAGTGTACTCTCTCGGAAAAAATTTCTCAAAAAAGTGCGTTTACAAGCGAAAGTAGTCGGAGTGTTGATGAAAACCGATTTTTTTCTATTTCATCAAAACGACTAAAAAATTAATATTTTTCTCTAGGAACAACTACAACTGGTCTCCTTGCCGCTTTTGCAAATGCTGCTAGTCCGAATTTCAAAGAATCGCTTCAGCTGGCAATTGTCGATGTCATTTTCAACTTTGGTGGATTCTTCATGTGGTACATGACTTATTATGGAAGATTTGTTCCTCTATCTATTGCTGAATTTTTGGGACACGAAACTTATAATTACAGATGGTTTGCGCCAATGTATTTGATTACAATGTTCTTTGTAATTCCATTTTCAGCTTTTGGTTTATCGCTGCTCGGTGGGGCAGTTGTTCTTGGAGTTTTTATTCCTCTTATTGGTAAGAGAAAAATACTTATAAATAATACGTTTTTAGTAAGAAATCAAAATATAACTCGAGCATATATTTTTTCCAGCCTAAGTGAATCTTGAAAATGACAGTTATCTCTATAACGCGTGTTCGAATCCCACTAATATTGTCTAAGTGATTGTGTTGGTGATTGCCTTAGTTATTACGCACCAACTTTGGCGCTCCCAATATCAAGCACTCTTGCCTATCATACCCAAGAAAATCACTAAGAAAACATTAGTGGGATTCGAACACGCGCTATAGAGATAACCCTCAGTTCTCTTGAGTTGAAACTGGAGGTGTATCTCGTATACGCGCGTGGTCTAACAAATCCCTCTAATGTTTTCTGAGTGATTGTCTTGGGTATGATAGGCAAGGCGTGTCTGATATTGGGAGCGCCCAAAGTTGATTGGGTGCGTAATAACTAAGGCAATCACCAACACAATCCTTAGACAATATTAGTGGGATTCAACACGCGTTATAGAGATAACTCTCCATTTTCAAGATTCTAAAGGTTGGAAAAAATATATGCTGCGAGTTATTTTTGATTCCTTACTAAAACGTATTTATTTTAAGTATTTTTCTCTTACCAATAAGAGGAATAAAAACTCCAGAGACAACTGCCCACCGAGCAGCGAGATAAACCAAAAGCTGGAACAATGGAATTACAAAGAACATTTGCTAATCAAATACTATGGCGCAAACATGCTGTAATTATAAGTTTTCGTGTCCACAAAAATTCAGCAATAGAATAGAGGGAACAAATCTTCCATAATAAGTCATGTACACATGAAGATGCCACAAAGTTGAAAAATGACATCGACAATTGCCAGCTGAAGCGATTTCTTTGAAATTTCGGACTAGCAGCATTTGCAAAAGCGGCAAGGGAGACCAGTTGTAGTCCTAGAGAAAAACTATTATTTTTTAGCGCTGTTGTGAAATGAAATAAGAAAATACTGCCGTTTTCATCACACTCCGTCACCGACTTTGCTGTGTAAACGCACTTTTTTGAGAAATTTTTTCCGAGAGAGTACACTAGTACACTTAACAACTACACCAGATAGGTGTTTGCAATGGGCAACAGTGGAGGGCAATGAGCCACACTTTTGAGCCAAAAGATCGTGTACTGCCTGGATGCCATTGCCACACACCTGTATACTCATAGCGGGCGTAAGGGAACACGCGCAAAAAATGGAATCCGTGTAAATATCCCTATTCAACACTTTGTTAATATGTCGCCGTCGGCCCTGATTGAGAAAAAACGTAGTGTGTTTTTAAGTAGTAGGGCCGGATATTAACAAAAGTGTGATTAGGGATCATATCAAGATTTTTACTTGTTTCTTTGCGTGAAAACGAACGGATCCATGATAAGAACGCTGCAAGTAACGTTCCCGAAACGTTTTAGGATCACTCCCGTGATATACGGGAGAAAACATGTAATTTGTTATTTCAAATTTTGTCCTTGCAAATAATCTAATAATCTTTGAAATTTTCAAGCTATTTCTTAGAGATGTGAAACCTACCAAATACCTTCAACCAGCTACGCTCACACCTCACCATGCCTGTTACCAACCTTTTGGTGACTTTGAAAGAATGTAGGTTGGGGAGGCCAAATCCAACATCCTGAGGAGACTGCGCGGTTTAAGGATACCAAGTCATGCGAGCGCCCGCTTGTCCTCTTCTTTCAGCCCTACACATCTATAACTCACGCCAGAAGAGGTGTTAAAGTGGATAATCTCGATTCTAATGTTATTTTCCTCCCACACCCTCAATTAAAGAAAAGTTTATATGCAACAGATCAACAACACAGTCCGTGGCAGGATCATTGCCACGCGCTGATTACCTTTCTGTATCAGATACTGATTCGGCCTTGCTGACTTTTGATCTGCGTTAAAATAATATGTTTTGTTTATACATACATTTATCAAATATTAAATTAAGTGAACTGTTAG
>SCLH01000936.1:32994-69205 GCA_004367855.1 Oikopleura vanhoeffeni | reverse complement strand
AACAAGGAAATAAATCAGACTTCAAACATGAAAAACAACAATTTCGACTTGACGCAAACCGTAAAGATAGTAATATTATTAAATGTTAACTATGATTGAAATCGTTACAAGCATGTCTAGGGTTAGGCCACTGGATTCGAATCTCCCCAAATTTGTCCAATTTTTTGTTCCAGGGTAATTCGACCCAATTAAAGACGAAAGATGACCGTTAAAATTTCCAAAAATGAACACACGAGTTCAGTTCGAGAGCTAATATTATGAAAATCTTCAACGTTTTTAAGATAGTCTTACAATAACTACCAAAATGTATGCCTGGGGTAAAACGACCCAAACTAGAGACGGACAAATGCCAGTTAAATTTCCAAAAATGACCCACACGCCGTCAGTAGAGAGCGAATATTATAAAATTTTAACTTATTAGATAAGCCTGTACAATAACTACCAAAATGTATGTCATGAGATTAAACGACCCCAACTAAATCGAAAAAATGACCACGAAAAAGCCCCAGTGGCCTAACCCTAAGCATGTCATATTTTGCTGCGAACATTCATTTTTTTTTGCTCGGAACTCTGATTGACCACCGTTTATTTGGTCAATGAAGTTCAAAATTTGTTCAACACGTAAACTTTTTGTTAAATGGGAAAAGTTTTGATTGTTGGAGGTTAGCAATGCAAAAAACTAGATCCGCAAACAAAAAGTTTGACATGCCTGGATATCAAGACACAATTGCAATTTTAAAATAAAACAAATATTTTTTCTTTGTGTTTTATGCAATTTTAAAATCAAATAAATTCCATGCTAAATATATTAGATAGCTTCGCCGATCTTATTATTTTGGAAGATTTTATCATAATATCCTGTATTATAAAGTTTACATATCTTTAGGGCATGAATTCTTAGTTGCATATGAAAATCGCAAAAAAATTTCCAATTTGTTTTGCTAACTTTTTTTTTTAAATCTTTAAAATTGCAAAAAACGAAGAAAGTTTTTCAACAAAACAAAAAAAAAACCATGATACACATAAATTCGCCAAATAAATCCGATCTACGGTCTGAACCGGGTCAGTTTTAATATTAACCCAGCAATTTCCACAAAACTATTTTTTTTTCCTGGGAAAAATGTAACAAATGTAAACTACAATTAGTTCATCTAAGCTCATGAGACGCTAGCAGCGTCCCTATAGAGGATCTTCTATAGAGGATTTTCTCAATTTCTGTCAAATGTAGCAAAACTTTTTAAGTAGGTCCGATATGGAAAAAACCGTAATAATTGAAGTTTTATATGCTCAAAATATTTACGAAGAGAAGCGCCAGTGTTTAAGATTTCTTAAAGATTTATCTCGCTTTCTAAAAAAAAAAATTTTAGACGCATAACAGATTTCCACACAAAGGACCAAGAAATTCAAAATTTAAAAATGAACTCAATAGCTAAAGATATTCAACGAAAATTATTCGCGCGAAAAGATACCAGCGGGTAAGATTTTTTCATTTAAAATTAAAAAAAAATTTGTTTTCAAAATTAATAGTTTTTTAAAGATCTGAGGTGGATTAACTCAAAGATGGATTTGGAGATTTACTCAAGCAGGTTATGATTCCGGAAATTGCATAACAAATGATTATGAAACAAATCAATCAATAATGGATATATTGTAAGTTTCTTTAAAAAAGCCGAATTATCAAAAATAAAAATTCAGTTAATTTGGTCTGAAATTTTTTAATTTTCTATGCCCAGTTTTTTAGAGAGTAATATGCACCATAAAGAATCATTTTGGTAATTTGACCCTCTGGGCGTCAGAAATTTTAGGACAAAAACCGTTAAAATTTCTGTTTCTTCATTTCAGTTACAGTACCGGAACTTGTTATCCAGTTCGAAAAACCGAATAACGTCAGGCAAGGTATTTACACCTTTGACTCCTCGTCCATTTTGGAATTTGAAAATCGGTTAAAAAAACTGGCCTCTGAAAAAAATCCAAATTTGACCAATTTTCATTCAGGTCGATAGTAATGGCATGCCGCATGATTTTACTAGACAACCTTTTTTGCCCTGGAACAACTAAATCGCTCGATCGAGTCACAATGACATGTACTAGAAAGCCGACCCAGACACTCAGCCCCCGCCAGAGTCAATTCTTTATTTTTTTCTTCCTACCAATCAGCCGGTGGGGCAACTTGTGCGCTCAAAAACAGCAGACGCCTGAGCCAGTTAATATGCGATCGATTTAAGTACGAGGACATTCCCCAAATGTAGCCCAGAATAATAGCTGTTAAAACTATCAACACGTCGAGGGTCAACGCCAGCCCAGGACTCCCCACCAAAATATCAAAAACTAGACCACTTGTACATCCAAATAACGTTTCAAAAACGGTAAGTAACTTTAGTCAGTATTGGCCCAACATATAGGGTAAATTTAAACCGATGAAAAGACTGTAAAAATCGACCGGTCAAGATTACCAGTATATCGAATAAATTTTGACGTTTTTTTATCTTTTTTTTGCACTTTATTTTTTTTGACTAGAAAAAATTTTAATTTTTCCAAAAAAAAAAAAAAAAAAACCTTTAATAAATTTAGGGCGTATTTTTAATTTTTCCCAAAAAAAAATAATTTGAATAGGAGGAAGGACACAAGACATTTTTGACGCCTGAAATTTGGCTTAATTATAAATAAATAAAATTTTGGCTTAATTATAACTAATTACATCCCTTTATTTTGATTTTCAGACCAAATATCTACCGTAATCGTAAAATCAAGCTTTATTTCAGGTGCTCATCTGCGTCGAATATTTCAAATTGGAATAGTTTAACTTGTCCCCACCCTTCCTTCGCGATTTCTCCAGCTGATCCTAAATCTAGCCTTCAGCCTCTTCGAACAACATTTACAACAAATTTCAATCAAACCACTGAGACGAATAGTGATATGTAAAGATCATCGAAAAAGTCTATGAAACTATTTTTTTTATAATATTATAAGTTTTCTTTCTTGCCTAAAATTATGAAAAGTTTTATTAAATTTATTATTAGGGTGAGCATACAAACGGTGAATGTAAATATACCAAAAAGTTATCCTCCGAAAGTCGGGTACGGAACCTGCCGAAGTCAAACTAGGAAATTTCGAATATAAATCATTTCAAGTTCACCGAGGAAACACCAATCTATAAACATTTTACGCCGTCGAAAACTATAGTAAATGTAAGTAAACATATTTTCATTTTCAATTTTGACGTTCAAATGTACTTTGAAATGTGTCTTCACGAGACTGTTTATTTATAAGGATAAAGCAATAGAATTTCACCAAAACCTACGCCTTTTAAAACAAAAAAAATGTTTCTAAAAAACGACCCCTGTTCGAAAACCATTAAAAATGTATTGAATGTTGCAGAAATTATATAGCAATTAATTTTTTCTGGATTTTTGCCATTTCAGCGACAGCAGCTCGAATGCAGAGTGGCATCCTTTGATGAAAAAAAACGAATCAGCTGCGTGAAAAAAATCGAATAATTTTTTTTTAAATACATTTTTATGGTCAACTCTTTTAATAAAAAAACATGACCTTGGTCACATTTTACAGTATATACCGGTAGATGACGATTCCCAAGTGTCTCAACAAACATGTCCTCTTCTTACCCTTTGGAATCATAGCAGCGATATATCGGCCTCAGCCCACACTAAAACCTTCTAAAAGGCAAAAAAAAATGTCACAGAATTTTTCTTCGAAATACATTATAAAAAATTTTGCGGTTATTCGAAAAAAAATACTCATTTTGTTTTGGATATTTGGTTCGATATTACTGGAGTTGATTTCGGGATTTTTCGCCGAAGTTTTACTTCCGGAAAAATTATTTCGAAACTATACATCAAATTAACAAAATGTAGATAAGCCAGTTTTTAGGAAAGGTTCGTGCATACAAAACACTTAACATTAAATTCATTCGGTCTTGCGGACAGATATTTTTTTTTGGAAGTGAAAATTTCAAAATTTTCCAATTTAAGTATTCCGTGAAAAAATTATTTATCGAAAAGTTAATTAAATCAATCAAAAATTTAATCTTTCTTTTATTTGGGAAATTACCCATTTTTCAATAGAAATTTTGTGATTTTTTCATCATTTTTTTTCTCACTCTTTTAAAAATTAACTTTTGTTGGATGATATATAGTCTATATACTTAATATATGATCTTATCGGATCAAAGTGTGACGTAGAGCAGATTACTTGTTGACGCGTGGTACCCATAAAAAATAAAATTTGTGAAGATACCCGATGAGCCACGTATCACGTGAATAATACACCTTCAGGTTTTCAACTATATTTTTTAGAACTAAAAATCAAAATTCTAGAATTTGAAATGGATGATGCAAAAATATAACCTTTTCAAACTTCCTATTGCCAAAAGTAATGGAGCTTCAACTACCTTAGCTTTCTGTAAAACAAACGTCCAAAAGTAGCAGCCGATAATCGGCTCGTGCCTTGGTGGAACTTTTTTTCTGTGATTCCAGGGCGTTAAAGAAAATTGTTTGACGATGGGATCGTCATCGATATTACTGGACTAATAAAATTTGCAAACTTGATTTTGCTTGAAAGTTTGACTTCAAGAAATTGAAATCATCAGTTTCATTAGGTTACCTTTCAAAGTTTATTGACAGTGGATTTAACTTTTCGCAGGACATACTTTTAAAATCCTTAAGACGCGTCCTACTAAAGAAACTTTTACTGTACTCCACCCAAACGCAAATAACAAGAAATTGAAAAAAAAAGAGATTTATGCAAATTCTACCTTTAATTACGTCAGTCATGACGCACCGAAAGAACTTTGTAATAAGGCAAATGACTTCAAACGCCTACGCAATTCTGCCATATTTGGCACATCGGCATATGGGCACTGGAAGTATTTTAGCTAAAATCGTGAAATTGCGTGGGTTTTTCCGGCGATATTAGCCTTCCCCCTGTAATAATTAAAAAAATGGTTTCAACTTTCCCAAAAAATAATTATAAAACTTTGTTATCAAAAATTTTAGGGGCGGAAATTTTTTCTCTTGAAGGCGTCATATTTCAAAATTGGAAATAAAATTTTCATATTATTTTATAACTTTATACCATCAAAACAATAAAACCCCAGTCTGAATATCCAAAAACGAGAATAAATCGGCGCTTCCTCCGAAAATGCGGGGGCACCGTAAAAATTTAGTCCAAAAAGCCCTAAAACTTATTTTCCTGCCATTCTAGATTTAGCTTAAACTCACAATTGTTCTTTCTCGCTTTAAAATTACTTTTTGAAAATGTTCGAAAATAAACGAACTAGTTAAGTTAAATCTTGCCTTTTTTAATTATATATTATAAACTTTAGTTAACTAAATTTACTTTTGCACTCGTAACGATTCCTAAACGACTGATTTTGTGAATCCTGCTTCCCGAACCCGACGAAAAGCAAGATTTGAGAATTTATTTCCAACTCGCATTTATTCTTTTTTAAATTATCCATTTTTAAACTCGTCGACCGTCAGTGTTACTTTTAGACTATTTTTACCCTCTCGCACCATTTTTACGCTTTTCGTGCTAGAGTAAACGTGGAAAAATTGAATGGTGAAACCCCCAATATTTATATATATTTTAAGCTTATTAAAGACAATAGTTTCAATAATTCTCTGTATTAAATCAGCTGTAGCCGCGAAAAGGTTTCAGGCTCAAACTACATCAGTTCACTATAAAAATTTCCATAAAATAGTTTTGAATGGGTCGAATTCGAACCGGTGCATTCAATTATGATAGCATGATTTTCAGCCTAGAAGACAATTTTGAGGTATACGTATTTTCGCGGGAATTTTTCCCTATCTTTTGCTGATGAAATTGCGTAGGCGTTAAATCTCTCTTATAAACAAATAAAATTATATACAATTGAATATGGGTGTGTTGATATCACACACATTGTCAAGAAATACACTTTCATAATTATATTGTTGTCAATGCAAAAATAAATTTTCAAAACATATAGAACATAGTCTAGAAAATTTTCATGGAAAATATTAAATATTTTTCGCCTACACATTTCCTATGGTTAAAGATAGGCTTTTTTAAATTCCCGGCGAAAATAGTTTACCTCCAATTTTTACAGTGACACTTGAAAAATACATTTTTGTATTTTCCCATATACGGCTATTCAATAATCTCTGCTGTTAAAAACTAAAGTTGATCAAAATAGACCACCTGGTTAATTTTAATACAACGTAAATTATTGAAAATTTTGGGATTATCTTTGCTTGATTTTCAAATTAAATTGTCTACTTGTATGACAAAATATAATACCTGTTGGGGCTTTTTAACTTTTTTATATACAGAGGTAACCAGAAATTACGCCACCCACAAATCGTTCCAGTCTCTAAGAAAAGTTTATTTCGAACATTAACCACGACTTTTTTGAAAAGATTTTTGGAGCTTTTATGGGCCGATTTTGGTTACCCACTGTTAATATAAATAAGTTAAAGAAACCAGCAGTATTATATTCGATATATGATATATCATAATATTTATGATGAACATTTGTGCTCAAACGGGAATTTTTTTTGTAAAATGTTAAACTTCCGTATATTTCATTGAACTGTAAGGTAGTTTTTTATTATGGCGATTAAGAAAACCCAAAGGCGATATCAGAAACATTTTTTTTTCATTTAAATTTTAAAGAGGGTATGATCAGAAAAACTTTCATAATCTTTATATATATTATTATTATAAATAAATTTATATCGATAAATATGTTTATTAAATTATAGAGATACGATGAAATGACGATAAATTACCCGAAAGAGAATGATTCATTCTTTTGAACCCTATATTTTTTTGAAGAACGGAAAGTTGAGACTTCTATAAATCATGCATTAGAGAAAACCGTTGTTTTTACTGATTTTTTATACATTACTGGAATAACATTCGTTTAGAAAAATATTATTTTTTCTATCGACAGACATCATAAACTATATATATAATAATTATTCTGATTCACTACGTAACCGGTGAGCAACAAATTTTTTTAATCAATATCGCTTAAAAATTATAGGCTATAATTTATCTTAAGTGTGTCCATTAAAAACCTACCTAAGCAAAATCTAAACCTCAATATTTATACATACATTGTACCATTCAAATATAGTTCATTTTTCTCAAGAGCTCAAATTGGAAAAATTCAAAGAAATCCCAATTTATGTATAGTGTAGGTGGGTGCTTTACCCCCCTTACATTTTTAATTCCTTATCTTCCGATAACTTTAGTGAGAATTTTCACAGTTTGACTGATCTGTGTTCAGATAACTTAGGATAAATTTCGGATTACTGCTGAACTCAAACATGCGGCCAAAACATGAGATGGTGCCAAGAACTATCTTGGCAAATCCGCCATAAATTTCTACTAAGAGGCTGAAAAAAACCAAAGAAATGTTTTCTGTACTCACCCGGAAAATAAGTTTTCACTCCTATTACAGGGTCGAATCTTGACACAAACAAGCTTTTTATCAGGCTATTATCAGCCTAATAACCGCCATACATGCTGCCACATACTTGATAGTAATCTGATTTTGACAGCTTATACCATATACTTAAATTTCTTGCACGCACAACTTATTTTTATTTTAAGCTCCTTACATAATACTTGAAAAGTTGACAATTAATCGGTCAAAATCAAATGACAGTATATAGTCGATATTAGATGGTGGAAATGCCGCATAATACTGTCGGTTTTCGCCAAGCGGAAATGGGAAAACCTACGCAATTTCCTTATAATCTAATTGGACAAAACTAGAATTTTGATTTCTGTACGTTTGGCCAAACTCACAGTGAGGGCTTCTTAGGCGAAAAAAATAAACATAAAAATTTAAAAAAACCGTAAGGTAGCTTTTTTTTTAGGGGAAACCCACCTTTGTCAGGATAATAGAAGCCATAAGAGATATCGAGAAACGGGTTTTTGTATCATTTACACAAGTAAATTTGTGATATGGAAAACTTTTTGTTTTTTCCAGTCAAGTCAACCGTAATTGATTTTTAAACCGAAAGTTCAGGAGTTCGAATCTCAGTAGGCACAATTTTTTCGCCTATTTTAATCGAAATGTATTTCTTCTCGATAATAATCGGTCTTGTGTGGCAACGGATTAACAGAAGTGTGTTAAATAACAAAAATTTTGTACGGCATAATTCAAAGCTTGTCCGGTGAACTGGTCGACATGCAAAAAAACAAAACGTTTTCAATATCACAAATTTACTTGAGACATGATACAAACACCCGTTGGTTGAATCTCTTATGTCCTTCGAGTTATTATGCTGACAAGGGTGGGTCCAGTAAAAAAAAGCTACCTAAGTTTAATGGTTTTTGGTAATTTGAAATGAATAAGTCGTTCAGAATGCCTCGTCATATTAAATGGATTGACTGACACCATAACTTTAACTTTCGAATTTTAACTTTTCAATTGCCTGAGTTTTAGCTCCCGTAAAAAAACAGGAATTTCATTAAGCGTACTTCTTCCAGAAGACATTTTCTAATTATTTTTTAGGGTGAAGGTATCTTTAGCATGAAAAAGCTTTTGTAATTTTCAAATTGCATGGCACCTCAAAATTCAAAACAAATTGCTAAATATACCGATTTTTGTCACCGCTATAATTTATAGTATAATAAACGGACATTCCAGCTGAATTTGTCATCAGATTTGACGCATTAATGATTTCCCTTGAAACAACTTGCAAATATTGCGTATTAATTTTTTAGAGCTTATTTGAATAATTTGTGGCATATAAAGATAATGAAACTGACATTATATTTGTTCATTAAAAGTATAAAAGGACAACATTATAAAATCAGAAAAACAACCTCACATTATAAAATGTGGTTCAAATTTTTCAGCGTTCATATAATACAAAACTAAGCGTTTTAAGAAAACTACTTTTTCGTATGACATTACTTTTTCTAAATCAATAGGACGCATCCTTTTAAAAGCACTCCTCTGTAAGTTTAAACAAGCACCCTAATAAATGACGTTTGAACAAAATTTGAAAAAAAAATTGTGTGTTTAATTTTTTGAGGTCCATCGCTAGTTTTCAATTTTTTTAAATTGCCGAATTATTTAGTTTTTATTTTTTTCTCATAATTGCGTTTTCCACTGTAGTGCACTGCCCGATATCTACAACGATTCTTAACATTGTTTCATTATTATAAGGACGCCCTTAGTTTATGATTCGCTTATTGGCCTTTTGCGATCAAATCACTCGAGATCAAATTACGTTTTGAAGAGTCATTTTTTACTTTAGTTGTCATTGTAAAACTCATCGGCTGCTTATAAAATAGCCGCATTAATGAATCTTCGTGTACTTTTAAATTATGTTTGAAATAGCCAATTTTTGAAGCTATTGCGTAAAAATGGTGAAATCGCTTTTTTCAAAATTATTGAACATCAGTGATGTTACATCACGGTGCTTCAAAATCGTTGACCTAGTAATTTCATTTTTTTTGATGAAAGTTGCTTTATATCGTTTAAAGGTTATCAATTGAAAAAGTTAGTTGTACTTTAAAAATCGTTATTTCTGATTGACCTAGACGGCTTTTGACTTCAGCGAAACCAGCGAGTACTATTTTTGGTACTATTTTGTGGTACCGATTCCTGGGGAACGGCGCATCAGAAGTCGAAATTATTTTTGGAGGTTCCCAGCAAGGTTTCGAAGTAAAACTTGGGTGGGTCGGTACCACAAAATAGTACTCGCTGGTTTTTGAAGTCAAAAGCCCGTCCTGAAAAAAATCGGCATTTAAAATTTTGAAGATCGATTTTTCTTAACCATAATCATGAATACGCGGCTTATTACAAACAGTTTTCGCCCATTCGATAACCTTTAAAATGGATGTAAGCAACTTTCATCAAAAATAAAATAAATAGATCGAGGAATTTTGGGCACTATGCAAAGCCTCATATAAAATGGCCATTTTGCCGTCCGAAGAGTTAACTTTATATTTCTTTGTGTTTTTTTTTCAAGTCTACTCTGATGCATTAACTCACGCTTGATAGTGCGGCATTGTGAATGACCTTATTATACAAAAAGTGTACGCGGACGTCATAGTAGACTTAGTCTATTTGACGCCAACGCCTTGAATTTAATATTCACATTTGAAAGTGCCTGCTGTTCGTCATGAGTACAAAATTTTTATGGGTTTGAAAAATTAGGGATTAATTATTAATCTAACCATGAATTCAACTATTTATTCGATGCGTCTAATCATCCCCCTAGAACATGCTCAAAAATGTACAAATTTTTAAATTCTCAAATATCTGGAATATTTTTTTGATATACTTATTACGGGGCTCCTGGTCGTTTTTTACTAGATTTTTAGCCAATATTTCTTCGGCTTTTGAAACAACTCATCCGATTATTATTCTTAGATAGCTCAAGTGAGCACAAATATCTTGTAAATAATAAATAAAAAAAATTGGTCCGAATCAACCTGGTTCCATTTTTTTTAAGAAAAACTAACAATTTCAGTAATCTCAGAAAAAAACAGTCCGATGGACCAATTTTTTTATTTTATTATTCACAAGATATTTGTGCTCAGTTCGAGCTATCTAAGAATGTTATCGGATGAGTTGTTTTCAAAAGTCGAATTATTTAAAAATGTTGGCTAAAATCTAGTAAAAAACGACCAGGAGCCCCCATAATAGATATGACCCAATAATAATCTAGTTTAATAATGCATTTTCTGAAATTGTATCCTGAATGTCCGATTTTTAATCCATATTAAGCAAACGTAACATGACCCCAATTACATTTTCTATAAAAACGATTATTTGGTATCACAGAACATTTATATCCTAAATTAAGGAACAATTATTCCCTAATTTATATCGATTACGATCCCCGAGCCCGAAAAAAAAATGCTATTAATTTTGTAGAGAAAAGAAAGTTGGACCCGGGATAATTATCGATATGATCTGGCTTTTCGATCTAATGGAGATGAACTTGTAAATATAAATCCGAAATGTCCGATACAAGTCATATTTCTTGTTAACCAGAATCTGTATTCTTAAAGGCCAAAAAAACTTATAAAAACACCACAAATGTCATACCTTATAAAATTTTTGAATCGTTGCCTTCTTTCCAAATAAAATTTGAAATTCAACCTAACTGTTATTATGATTGAAAGACAATTGCAAAATATTTATCCAATGCATAGCAAGCAATCATGCATTCAGCAGGTCCTCAATTATGCCAACACTAAGTTTAAGAAAATGAATGTGCTTTAATATTTTTTTTCATATTTTTTAACTTTGAATGTGATTTGAAAATTAAGGTGAAAATGCCAAAATTGTTTTATTTTTCGGACATCAAAAATTCTGGAACATGATTTGATATCACGATAACTGACAATTTGAACTTACAGTAAATTCCGTTGATATGAGCCGAAAAAAATCACGTGACCTATATGGTTTAAATAGTCATATCAAACCCTATTCCTTGATAAATAAGGTCTGTGATGTTTTGAGAATGCTTTGATGTAAAAAAACTGTTAGTTTATGTCGATGATTGTCCTCAAATCTTCTTAAAGTTCCATAATTTTCTGAAGTTCCCCTTGAATTTTTTCAAGACTAATTGAGCAGTTTTGAAAAACAGTACTCTTTGATAAATCTTATTTCTTGATCATACGGTCAAGTGTTTTGGGCTATGCTGACGAGCCAGTGACCACTTTACAACGCTACCAGTTAACGTACAGCATGAGTCTTTTCATTCTCCGCCTTTTTACCCAGACGGCCAAAAGTATAGCAATTTTGGCTGTCTAGCCGTCTGGGTAAAAAGCGGAGAATTCTAATGACTCACGCTGTAACTATAGTAAAACCTTGATGAAAATGAATAAATTGCAAATTTAATTTGTTATATTTATTATTAATTTGAAGATATAATAATTTGAAATCATGAAAGTTTTTTTAATCTACAATTCGTCGGATTCTTCATCATAGACTCTTCTTTCACCGACCCCTTCACAGAGCCGTTTTTCGACCCCTTCGCAGAGCTTTTATGAGTGATCTGGTTTTTGCTCTTCATTTTCTCCTCATAATTTGCAAAAGCCTCATTTGATTTGCCTGGTTGTTCCGTTATTTCGGCATTCACGTCTGATAGACTGACTTCGTCTTCAACCACGTTAGGGTACAGCAACTGCATCGCCCACAAAGTTGTCTATCGTATGGGGCAAGGGAGCGGAAGTTTCTGGGAGCCATTTCCAGGACATGAAACAAGGACAGCCTAGGAACCAGTGCATATGATTTTGACGCAGTTTATAATTACAGCGATACAACAGACGAACCTGAAAAAATATTCGTAAGAATTTTAGTCAATATTTAATTTATCAAACGAACAAAATGGTCAAAAAATCATCGAAAAATTCGCAATGGACTTATTAGGACAGTGTGACGATGAGTACCTGTTTATTCAAGTCCTTCTATGCCCAAAAATTAAAACAGCTTAGACTAGAACGGATTATACCCAACCTACATAATCAAAAGTATGGCTAGGTCCCGAGCAAAAAATCAGCAACACGATAAATGCTCGGGACCCTATGTATGGTGAATTTTAATATCTTATAGCGAAGGTATGCACAGCCAAAACTAAATTGCGGTATATGAGCTTAAATTTTTCTATGGTACTCTTTGAAATATATGTTACAGACACCCAAAAAAATTTTTTTTAAAATCACCAGCAAAAGCCCCTAATTCACAAACCAGTTTTTAAAAATTTACCAAATGTTATAAATAGAGTTTTATTTCACAGTTATAAGTCTCTATGGTCTAGCGTTATGCGTTGGCCTTGTATCACTCTAGTTAGGCGGTTCGAATCCTTTATGCCATAATTTTTTTCTAGGGAAAATCAACCCTTTTGCGATACTCTTTATGGGGTTCACAACGCTGATGTTTTAATTTTCAACACTTTTGAGCCAAATTGATGTTTTAATTTTCTAGTGTTGACTACAGTGGGTGAGGGGCAATGAGCACAGTGACCAATGGACACAGTGAGGACCCAATGGGCCAACACTTGTGAGCCCATTGATGCTTCGAATTCGGCTAAAATGTGCCAATGGGCAACATGAGGCAATGGGCAACCACATTTAGCCAAAGCTCGGTCGTTGCCCATTTGTCCGCACCACTGTAATATACAGTATTTATAAGTCATATAAAAAACGTAAAAAAAGTAGAAAAAAGGATGGCCCGTTTGATCGGATAAAAAAATTTATTATCAAATTAACCCGCCTTGTCGAACTTACTTATGTACAGTTATTTGGCAACATATGTATATTCTCATATAGATGGTGATATATTACAACTTTTAACCCCTGGAATCACAGAAAAAAAGTTCCGCCAAGGCACTAGAGCCCGATATATCGCGCTCTACTTTAGACGCTTGTTTACAGAAAGCTCAGGTAGAATTGAAGGTCCAATTACTTTTGCAATAGGAAGTTGAAAAATTTTATTTTTGCATTTAATTAATTCAAATAGCTAGAATTTGATTTTTATTTCTTAGATTAATATAGTTGTAAACCAGGCTGTAGCATAGGCACGTGACTACGTGCCCATCGTAGTCTTTCACAAATTTTATTTTTTGGGGTTTCAACGCACAGTATCTGCCTTACGTCACACTTTAAGGGAGGTAGTCGTCGCAAATAGATTTCGCTTAAAAGTTAGACTATACTAATCGGCCAAAAAATGACAATGAGCTGGCGTCTAGATTTTTTTGATTACAAGTTTAACGCTAGACGGGCCTCAAAGACGGAAATCTTAAAAAACCTATCTCCTGCCTTAAATACAAATAGGATACCCAATTTTTCGGCTATGGCTGCAGTACAAAATATCTAATTTAAAAAAAAAAAAAAAAATTTCGAAGGATGAAAATTTTTCTACTAAAAATACAGTAGATAACCCTCAAAATAAAATTTGTAAACGCTTATAGCCACCACCGGATGTATATGCAGGGAATTCCAACTTAGTGCTTGATTTATGCTCTACAATATGCTTTGTAATTAAGGCTTCCAAATTATGGAATTGTTATCTGTCTAGAATTATTTTATTTTGGTATCGCGGGAAAATTTTCCTTTTATAGAGTATGACTCATACTGTATGATCATAATCTGGCTATTGGGAAACCGGAAATGACCATTGCAAAAAACTTCTCTCTTATTTTTTTATCAACTAGAGGTCTCAAACTCCCTGCTAGCGAGGTTTGGCGGAATTCGGGGAGGAAAAAATTCCTTTCGGTTTTTGATTTCAATCCGATATATGCTTAATTTTATAAATATCTATATGGATGAGTCATATATTAAAATGCAT
The DNA here is from genome assembly GCA_004367855.1 of Oikopleura vanhoeffeni. Classification (NCBI taxonomy): domain Eukaryota; kingdom Metazoa; phylum Chordata; class Appendicularia; order Copelata; family Oikopleuridae; genus Oikopleura; species Oikopleura vanhoeffeni. The sequence goes on along the minus strand of SCLH01000936.1, from coordinate 54,879 downwards.
TGTGATCTTCAAAAATTTAATTCGGCAATAACATCTAATTTTGATTTTATTATCAAATTGGTAGGCATTGCGAAGAGTTACGCATTTTCCGTATAAATATACGACTTTTCGTATTAAAGATTTGACTACTGAAACCCAATCAGAAGGCCGGATATTAAATTCTTTAAAATTTATAGAAAAAACTTCAAATTTTAAAAATTCATTTCTTTGAATTAAAGTTAGATATTTTCGATTACTGCAGTCATGCCGAAAAATTGGTTTGATCCTACTTATTATTTAAGGAGGAGATAGCGTTTTCTAAAGATTTGGGTCTTGAGGCCCTTCTAGCGGTTTTAAACTTGTAATCAAAAAAAATCTAAGACCAAGCTGCATGTCATTTTTTGAGCCGATTTATTTGAGTCTCAATTTTTAAGGAAATCTAATTTGCGACGACTACCCCCTTAAGCGAAAATCGCGTTTCAATCAAAACTCGTCATAAAATTTGAAACCTCTCATCGATAAAAATTTCAGGTGATATTTTTACGATCCTATCGATTGAATCATTTTTCCATAATTTTGCTCACTTAAAACTGGCTGAGCCTTCAAAAAGGCTCTTGCCTCGAGGTTTTAACCGCGCTTAAGCCAGAGATGGTTGGTGGAGCGGTATTCAAACTGTCAAACTGGAATGCGAGATCAAAGATAGACCTTCATGATGATGTTACAACACATGTCCAGTCTACATTTGTCTGCCGTACGAAGCCCCTTAAATGTCAAAATTCACTAACACCACTCCCCTTAAATAGTTTAAATTGTTAAGGCACCGTCCATTTCCTTTTTTAATTATGATTAGTGCTTTATTTTTTGGGGCCATTTCACTGATGAATTCGTATATTTTTTACAATGAAATCCGTGGCTATCCCAGTTATAACAATTTTAGTTTTTTCCAATTTTAACACTATATTAATAACGTCCCAAGAAGGTTTCAGAACAATCCACCCATTATTTCTATAAGTCGATATTAAGGTGGAGAGCTAGCGCTCTAACTCTGTAAGAAAAACAAAAACTTTCATAAACTTTTTTTCAATATATAGATAATCTTAGATATAGTATTCACAATTTATCAATTTACAAAATAACGGTTTTTCAAAATTTTCAGTGGTCCAGGTGTTTTTTTGGCCAAATTTTTTTCTCTGTGAATCGTTATCATTTTTTACAAGCAAAATCGGGGTATCCCGGGTATAACTCTTTAAGAGAAACAAAAAAACTTCAAAATCGATTTTTCCAGAATATACAAAAAAAGAGGTTTTTCAATTTTTGAGTAGGTTGCTGGATGTTTTTTGGAACCAATTTGTTTTTTTCGGCTGATGATGAAACCTTATATTTTCTTAATTCAGAAATTTGGCCAGCTATATCCTATTACGAGGAAGGTAGATCAAAAATTGCCTAGGTAAAAAATACCAAACCAATTGTGTGTCAATTTCAGGGATTTGATGGCCGTTGCTTGGTCCCGGCTCACTCTCGATTTGTATTTAGTTCTGTATCTTTTACCTTGTTAATTGGTTTGTATTTTTTACCCTAGGCATTTTATCTACCTTCCTCGTAATAGGACTATACCGCATTAGGCTAAAAAAAAGTTCAAAATATTTTTTTTATCAGCCTGTTAAGAATCACGATTTCGGCCCGGAATCGGTTGACGTTTTGCCCAAAAATTTTTATTCGTGATTTTTAGCCCAAAACCCATAAAAGTGCTCCGGAAAATAAATAAAAATCGGAGTAAAAAGGTCGATTTTTTCTTGTGCCGTACCTTATTTATAGCGAATTTTTCGAAAAAGTTAAAAAGAATTATAAATGGTTTTCAACCGATTACAATTTTCAGAATCTAGCCAATCAAAACATGCAGATTAACTTCTAGAATTGGAAATCTTAAAAGGGTATGTTTCCCTCCACGTTAATTGAACCAATAAAGCCTTTTGATGGAAAGAAAGAAACACATTAAATCTGTGCAAGCTATAAGCATCCGCCTCCCAAAATTGGTCAAACTACAAAATTTCCCAGAGCAAATTCTGCAAATGATGCAAAATATTTCACCCCCGATAATGAAAAACCGTCAAAATTTTTTTATCGTTAGGTAATTTTGGCTTTCAAGAAGCTTGAGGTAGGACAAGACCAAGATGATAATAAAAAACTGTGCACATGCCTGATAATAAAAATTAATTTCATAAATTGCTGACTTAAATAGTTATTTTTAACTCGTAGACTTTAGACATGAATCCGTCCCAGACTCGATTTCCCGGCAACTAGTGACCATTCTATAGATCTAGCCATAATAAGCAAAGTTTCATTATCAACAACTACATTTTATCAATAGCTTAAATAATATTCAGCCAATTTGCAATAAAATTAAAAATAAATAAAAAAATTCCGATGAACAAAAAGGCATTTAATGGGGATGAGCAAAAAAAAAATTCCGAATAATGTTACCCATGTGACGGGCAGCAGTGCAATAATCAACGAATTCAAACGTTTATTTATATTTCTACTACTGTTTAGTTAACTTCAAGGGTTTTCTCTAGTTCCATTAACATTATATATGTTTTCATCAAAATTCTCTCGCTAAATTGACTCTGAATTATTGTTTAATATCATTTGTTGTTCCTACACCAGAGACCGAAGTCACGCCTCTACGCAGTACTCGCCAAAACCTTTTTGATTCTAATTAATTAATTTTTCAAGTTTTGGCTTCTAGAGTGCTCTATTCTACCCGGCAGGCCAATTTCACAAATAATACAAACAGAAATCTTGAATTAAAAAAAAAAACCCATCGGTTAATTATTCATTTTTCTCACCTTCTCTCTCCGCCTACGCATTCTTATAGTCATCAGCATTGCGAAAGCTATGACTTCTGGAGATCTGCTCTATTTAAACTGGAGCGGCCATACTGTAATGCATTTAGAGTCTTAGAAATTCGTTACATTTCTTTGAGGGTCTTTCGCCCATGATTTGAGTACTTGAAAAAAAAAGTATATGGTTACCAATGTACAGGAATGGGAAAAAGACTCAAAGTACGTCAAAAAATTACCAGAGGTCAATTCAAACGTTTTTAAGACTTTTTCTCATTACAGGGAAAGTCTGAATAAATACACGTGACGAAATAATCCAAAAATAAAGTTTAAAATATGTCATAATAAATCCTTATATTCTTGAAAAATAAGATCACGTGACGCTGTTTGGAAAATATATTAATGTGCAAAACTCTTAAAATTAGGTTGTTATTAGTCCTCAAAACTTTTTCGGCGTAATTTGAGAGTTACTATTTGGGATACCTTGGGCCAAAACCTTCCTATTTCTTAATTGAAGGTCACTGATCGTTTCGGACTTGAGTGTAATGCTAAAAAAGTCTTAAAAACTGTCTAAGGAACCACTTCACTTCTTTCAAAAATTGATTTAAGCAATTTTGTGGAAAAAACACAGTACTACTTTTACCAACCTTATTCCTTAAATATACGGTACGTGATCCATTTTGGGGCTATAGTGTATTGGCGAAAAAAGTGGCTTATTGATTTGTGTGTGGTTATGCTCACATGAAAGGTGTTAATTTTGTGATATTTAAAAAAAATTTTTTTGCAAAAAATAAGTACTGTAATACAGTAAAAATTTTCAATAAAAAAAAACGCACACAACGTCATTTTATCTTAAAGTTGATCGATAACTTTATAACTGGTCTGTCATTAATGTTTAAGAAACGTCGTTAAAATGCGATTTAATGGTGAATGGTCACTACTTGCCGGAAATCGAGTCTACGAGTTAATATTGACCTGCGAAATTATGTTCACAAAATAAAAGCAGAATAATTTCACAACAGAAATGAATTATTGTGAAGTCTACATACATTGTATTTTGAATTTTTAAAAAAATTGCTTCGATCTTTCATTTAACTGCACTTTGGACTACTTCAAAATTGGGATCATTTGATTTTTGTAAATCAACTAATATCCACGAAAATTTTTATGCCAATCGTATTCTTGCTTGCAAAAAAATCATTTTTGATTTTCTTTTCCTGCCACCAGCGTGTTTTTAATCAGTGCATTAGAAATTGAAGTGCAATTTGGCACTGCTGCAAAACATAGCTACATTTACATATGTCCTTAAATATGCTATTTTCCAACCTACGTGATTTCTTGCATTCAAGATCCACGTAGGTTGGAAAAAGCATATTTTAAGACATTATGTAAATGTAGCTATGTTTTGCACAGTGCAAATTGCACTTCAATTTTCTATCACTGATTTAAAAAACACGCTGTGCAGGAAAAGAAATACAAAATGATTTTTTTGCAAGCAAGATACGAAATTGCATAAAAATTTCGTGGGATTATTAGTTGATTTACAAAATCAAATGATCACATTTTTGAGTAGTCCAAAGTGCCATTAATGAAAGATCGAAGCAATTTTTTAAAAATTCAAAATACATGTATGTAGACTTCACAATAATTCATTCTGTTGTGAAATTATTCTGACTTTTATTTTGTGAACATATTTCCAGGTCAATATTTAAAATAACTATTTAAGCCAGAATTATGAAATTAATTTTATTTATCAGGCATTGCACAGTTTTTATTATCATCTTGATCTTTGCTACCTCAAGCAGCTTGAGTCAAGCTATCTTGAAAGCCAAAAATTACCTAACTCATAAAAAAATTTTGACGGTTTTCATTATCGGGGGTGAAATATTTTGCATTCTGGACAATTTTGTAGGTTTGAATAATTTTGGGAGCGAGATGCTTATACTCACGATTTAAAATGTGTTTCTTCTTTCATCAAAAAGGCTTTATTGGTTCAAATTAAACGTGGAGGGAAACATACCCTTTTCAGATTCCCAATTCTAGAAGTTATCTCATATTTTGATTGGCTAGATTCTGAAAATGTATCGGTTAAAAACCATTATAAAGTAATTACTTTTAATTTTTCGAAAAATGTCGCTAAAAGATTATCAAAGTTCACCATACATAGGGCTCCCGAGCATTTATCGTGTAGCTGATTTTTTGCTCGGCAGCCCTAGCCATACATTTTGATTATGTAGGTTGGGTATAATCCGTTCTAGTCTAAGCTGATTTAATTTTTGGGCATAGAAGGACTTGAATAAAACAGGTACTCATCGTCACACTGTCCAAATAAAGTCCCTTGCGAATTTTTCGATGATTTTTTTGACCAATTTTGTTCGTTTGATAAATTAATATTGACTAAAATTCTTACGAATATTTTTTCAGGATTCGTCTGTTGTATCGCTGTAATTAATAAACTGCGTCAAAATCATATGCACTGGTTCCTAGGCTGTCCTTGTTTCATGTCCTGGAAATGGCTCCCAGAAACTTTCCGCTCCCTTGCCCCATACGATAGACAACTTTGTGGGCGATGCAGTTGCTGTAACCCTAACGTGGTTGAAGACGAAGTCAGTCTATCAGACGTGAATGCCGAAATAACGGAACAACCAGGCAAATCAAATGAGGCTTTTGCAAATTATGAGGAGAAAAATGAAGAGCAAAAACCAGATCACTCAAATAAAAGCTCTGCGAAGGGGTCGAAAAACGGCTCTGTGAAGGGGTCGGTGAAAGAAGAGTCAAGTGATGAAGAATCCGACGAATTGTAGATTAAAAAACTTTCATGATTTCAAATTATTATATCTTCAAATTAATAATAAATATAACAAATTAAATTTGCAATTTATTCATTTTCATCAAGGGTTTTACTATAGTTACAGCGTGAGTCATTTAGAATTCTCCGCTTTTTTACCCAGACGGCTAGACAGCCAAAATTGCCTATACTTTTGGCCGTCTAGCCGTCTGGGTAAAAAGGCGGAGAATTAGAAAAGACTCATGCTGTACGGTTAACTGGTAGCGTTGTAAAGTGGTCACTGGCTCGTCAGCATAGCCCAAAAGCACGTGACCGTATGATCAAGAAATAAGATTTATCAAAAGAGTACTGTTTTTCAAAAACTGCTCAATTAGTCTTGAAAAAATTCAAGGGGAACTTCAGAAAATTATGGAACTTTAAGAAGATTTGAGGACAATCATCGACATAAACTAACAGTTTTTTTACATCAAAGCATTCTCAAAAACATCACAGACCTTATTTATCAAGGAATAGGGTTTGATATGAGCTATTCTAAACCATATAGTCACGTGATTTTTTTCGGCTCATACCAAACGGAATTTACTGTAAGTTTCCAAATTGTCAGTTATCGTGATATCAAATCATGTTCCAGAATTTTGATGTCCGAAAATAAAACAATTTTCGCATTTTCACCTTAATTTTCAAATCACATTCAAAGTTAAAAAATATGAAAAAAAATATTAAAGCACATTCATTTTCTTAAACTTAGTGTTGGCATAATTGAGGACCTGCTGAATGCATGATTTGCTTGCTATGCATTGGATAAATAATTTTGCAATTGTCTTTCAATCATAATAACAGTTAGGTTGAATTTCAAAATTTTATTTGGAAAGAAGGCAACGATTCAAAAATTTTTATAAGGGTATGACATTTGTGGTGTTTTTATAAGTTTATTTGGCCCTTTAAGAATACAGATTCTGGTTAACAAGAATATGACTTGTATCGGACATTTCGGATTTTATATTTACAAAGTTCATCTCCATTAGATCGAAAAGCCCAGATCATATCGATAATTATCCCCGGGTCCAACTTTTCTTTTCTCTACAAAATTAATAGGATTTTTTTTTCGGGCTCGGGGATCGTAATCGATATAAATTAGGGAATAATTGTTCCTTAATTTAGGATATAAATGTTCTGTGATACCAAATAATCGTTTTTATAGAAAATGTAATTGGGGTCATGTTACGTTTGCTTAATATGGATTAAGAAATCGGACATTCAGGATACAATTTTCAGAAAATGCATTATTAAACCTAGATTATTATTGGGGTCATATCTATTATGGGGGCTCCTGGTCGTTTTTTACTAGATTTTTAGCCAACATTTTTAAATAATTCGACTTTTGAAAACAACTCATCCGATAACATTCTTAGATAGCTCGAACTGAGCACAAATATCTTGTGAATAATAAAATAAAAAAATTGGTCCATCGGACTGTTTTTTTCTGAGATTACTGAAATTGTTAGTTTTTCTTAAAAAAAATGGAACCAGGTTGATTCGGACCAATTTTTTTATTTTATTATTTACAAGATATTTGTGCTCACTTTGAGCTATCTAAGAATATAATCGGATGAGTTGTTTTCAAAAGCCGAAGAAAATATTGGCTAAAAATCTAGTAAAAAACGACCAGGAGCCCCCGTAATAGATATATCAAAAAAATATTCCAGATATTTGAGAATTTAAAAATTTGTACATTTTTGAGCATGTTCTAGGGGGAAAATATGACGCATCGAATAAATAGTTGAATTCATGGTTAGATTAATAATTAATCCCTAAATTTTTCAAACCCATAAAAATTTGTACTCATGACGAACAGCAGGCACTTTCAAAATGTGAATATTAAATTCAAGGCGTTGGCGTCAAAATAGACTAAGTCTACTATGACGTCCGCGTACACTTTTTGTATAATAAGGTCATTCACAATGCCGCAACTATCAAGCGTGAGTTAATGCATCAGAGTAGACTTGAAAAAAAAACACAAAAGAAATATAAAGTTAACTCTTCGGACGGCAAAATGGCCATTTTATATGAGGCTTTGCATAGTGCCCAAAATTCCTCGATCTATTTACTTTTATTTTTGATGAAAGTTGCTTACATCCATTTTAAAGGTTATCGAATGGGCGAAAACTTGTTTAATAAGCCGCGTATTTATGATTACGGTTAAGAATAATCGATCTTCAAAATTTTAAGTGTCGATTTTTTCTAGGTCAATCAGAAATAAACGATTTTTTAAAGTACAACTAACTTTTTTCAATTGATAACCTTTAAAACGATATAAAAGCAACTTTCATCAAAAAAAAATGAAAATTACTAGGTCAACGATTTTGAAGCACCGTGATGTAACATCACTGATGTTCAAATAATTTTGAAAAAAGCGATTTCACCATTTTTTTACGCAATAGCTTCAAAAATTGGCTATTTTAAACATAATTTAAAAGTACACGAAGATATCATTATTGCGGCTATTTTATATAAGCAGCCGATGAGTTTTACAATGACAACTAAAGTAAAAAAATGACTCTTCAAAACGTAATTTGATCTCGAGTGATTTGATCGCAAAAGGCCAATAAGCGAATCATAAACTAAGGGCGTCCTTATAATAATGAAACAATGTTAAGAATCGTTGGTAGATACTGGGCAGTGCACTACAAGTGGAAAACGCAATTATGAGAAAAAAATAAAAACTAAATAATTCGGCAATTTAAAAAAATTGAAAACTAGCGATGGACCTCAAAAAATTATAAACACAAATTTTTTTTCAAATTTGTTCAAACGTCAATTTATTAGGGTGCTTGTTTAAACTTACAGAGGAGTGCTTTTAAAAGGATGCGTCCTATTGATTTAGAAAAAGTAATGTCATACGAAAAGTAGTTTTCTTAAAACGCTTAGTTTTGTATTAATATGACGCTGAAAAATTTGAACCACATTTTTATAATGTGAGGTTGTTTTTCTGATTTTATAATGTTGTCCTTTTATACTTGTTATAAACAAATATAATGTCAGTTTTCATTATCTTTATATGCCACAAATTATTCAAATAAGCTCCTAAAAAATTAATACGCAATAATTTGCAAGTTTGTTCAAGGGAAATCATTAAATGCGTCAAATCTGATGACAAATTCAGCTGGAATGTCCGTTATTATACTATAAATTATAGCGGTGACAAAAATCGGTATATTTAGCAAATTTGTTTTGAATTTTGAGTTGCCATGCAATTTGAAAATTACAAAAGCTTTTTCCATGCTAAAGATACCTTCACCCTAAAAAATAATTAGAAAATGTCTTCTGGAAGAAGTACGCTTAATGAAATTCCTGTGTTTTTACGGGAGCTAAAACTCAAGCAATTGAAAAAGTTAAGATTCGAAAGTTAAAATGTTTCAAAAATGTGTCAGTCAATCCGATTTTATACGACGAGGCATTCTGAACGACTTATTCATTTCAAATTACCAAAAACCATTAAACTTAGGTAGCTTTTTTTTACTGGGACCCACCCTTGTCAGCATAATAACTCGAAGGACATAAGAGATATCAACCAACGGGTGTTTGTATCATGTGCTCAAGTAAATTTGTGATATTGTAAACGTTTTGTTTTTTTGCATGTCGACCAGTTCACCGGTAACAAAGCTTTGAAATTATGCCGTACAAAATTTTTGTTATTAACACACTTCTGTTAATCCGTTGCCACACAAAGACCGATTATTATCGAGAAGAAATACATTTCGATTAAAATAGGCGAAAAAATTGTGCCTACTGAGATTCGAACTCCTGAACTTTCGGTTTAAAAATCAATTACCGGTTGACTTGGAAAAAAACAAAAAGTTTTCCATATCACAAATTTACTTGTGTAAATGATACAAAAACCCGTTTCTCGATATCTCTTATGGCCTTCTAGTTATTATCCTGACAAAGGTGGGTTCCCCTAAAAAAAAGCTACCTTACGGTTTTTTTAAATTTTTATGTTTATTTTTATCGCCTAAGAAGCCATCACTGTGAGTTTGGCCAAACGTACAGAAATCAAAATTCTAGTTTTGTCCAATTAGATTATAAGGAAAATGCGTAGGTTTTGCCCATTTCCGCTTGGCGAAAACCGACAGTATTATGCGCGAATTTCCACCATCTTATATCGACTATATACTGTCATTTGATTTTGACCGATTAATGTCAAACTTTTCAAGTATTATGTAAGGAGCTTAAAAATAAAAATAAGTTGTGCGTGCAAGAAATTTAAGTATATGGTATAAGCTGGTCAAAATCAGATTACTATCAAGTATGTTGAGACATGTATGGCGGTTATTAGGCTGATAATAGCCTGATAAAAAAGCTTGTTCGTGTCAAGATTCGAACCCCTGTAATAGGAGTGAAAACTTATTTTCCGGGGTGAGTACAGAAAACATTTCTGGCTTTTTTTCAGCCTCTAGTAGAAATTTATGCGGAATTTGCCAAGATATTCTTGGCACCATCTCATGTTTTTGGCCGCATGTTTGAGTTCAGCAGTAATCCGAAATTTATCCTAAGTTATCTGAACACAGATCAGTCAAACTGTGAAAATTCTCACTAAAGTTATCGGAAGATAAGGAATTTAAAAATGTAAGGGGGGTAAAGCACCCACCTACACTATACATAAATTGGGATTTCTTTGAATTTTTCCAATTTGAGCTCTTGAGAATAAATGAACTATATTTGTATGGTACAATGTATGTATAAATATTGGAGGTTTAGATTTTGCTTAGGTAGGTTTTTTAATGGACACATCTTAAGATAAATTATAGCCTATAATTTTTAAGCGATATTGAGAAAAAATTTGTGTGCATTCAACTGCCAATTAAAAATATCCAATTTATTTTTTGCTCTACCGGTTTACTGTTGATCAGATATCTATTATATATATATATTATGATGTCTGTCGATAGAAAAATAATATTTTTCTAAACGAATGTTATTCCAGTAATGTATATCAAAAATCAGTAAAAACAACCGGTTTTCTCTAATGCATGATTTATAGGAGTCTCTAACTTTCCGTGGCTTCAAAAAAATATAGGGTTCCAAAAGAATGAATCATTTCTCTTTCGGGTAATTTATCGTCCTTTCATCGTATTCTCTATAATTTAAATCAATATTTTATCGAATATAAATTATATTATATAAAGATTATGAAAAGTTTTTCTGATCATACCCTCTTTAAAATCTAAAATGAAAAAAAAATGTTTCTCGATATCGCCTTTGGGTTTTTCTTAATCGCCATAATAAAAAAACTACCTTACAGTTCAATGAAAATATACGGAAGTTTACATTTTACAAGAAAATTCCCGTTTGAGCACAAATGTTCATCATAAATATTATGATATATCATATATCGAATATAATACCTGCTGGTTTCTTTTAACTTATTTATATTAACAGTAGGTTACCACAAATCGGGCCATAAAAGCTTCCAAAAATCTTTTCAAAAAATGTCGTGGTTAATGTTCGGAAATAAATAAACTTTTCTTAGAGACTGGAACGATTTGTGGGTGGCGTAATTTCTGGTTACCTACTGTACTACTGTAGTATATATAAAAAAGTTAAAAAGACCCAACAGGTATTATATTTGTCATACAAGTAGACAATTTAATTTGAAAATCAAGCAAAGATAATCCCAAAATTTTCAATAATTTACGTTGGTATTAAAATTAACCAGGTGGTCAATATTTTGATCAACTTTAGTTTTTAACAGCAGAGATTATTGAATAGCCGTAATATGGGAAAATACAAAAATGTATTTTTTCAAGTGTCACTGTAAAAATTGGAGGTAAACTATTTTCGCCGGGAATTTAAAAAAGCCATATCTATTAACCATAGGGAAATGTGTAGGCGGAAAATATTTAATATTTTCCATGAAAATTTCTAGACTATGTTCTAAATGTTTTGAAAATTTTATTTTTGCATTGACAACAATATAATTATGAAAGTGTATTTCTGACAATGTGTGTGATATCAACACACCCATATTTCAATTGTATATAATTTTATTTGTTTATAAGAGAGATTTTAACGCCTACGCAATTTTCATAGCAAAAGATAGGGAAAAAATTCCGGCGAAAATAGTTATACCTCAAAAATTGTCTTCTAGGCTGAAAATACAATGCTATCATAATCTGAATGCACCGGGTTCGAATTCCGACCCATTCAAACTATTTTATGGAAATTTTTATAGTGAACTGATGTAGTTTGAGCCTGAACCTTTTCGCGCTACAGCTGATTATACAGAGGAAATTAAACTATTTTCTTTAAATAAGCTCTAAAATATATATAAATATTGGGGGTTTTCACCATTCAATTTTTCCACGTTTAACTCTACGACGAAAGCGTAAAAATGGTGCGAGAGGGTAAAAATAGTCTAAAAGGTAACACTGACGGTCGACGAGTTAAAAATGGAAATTTAAAAAAAATTAAACGAGTTGAAATAAATTTCTCAAATCTTGCTTTCGTCGGGTTCGGGAAGCAGGATTCACAAAATCAGTCGGTTTAGGCAATTCGTTACGAGTCGGCTAAAAGTAAATTAGTTAACTAAAGTTATAATATATAAAATAAAAAAGGCAAGATTAACTTTACTAGTTTCGTTTTATTCACACGTTTTCAAAAGNCAAATGTGAGTTTAGCTAAATCTAGAATGCAGAAAATTAAGTTTTAGGGCTATTTGGACTAAATTTTTACGTGCCCATTTTCGAGAAAAGCGCGAATTTATTCTCGTTTTTTTGGATATTCAGACTGGGGTTTATTGTTTTGATGTATAAAGTTATAATAATATGAATTTATTTTCCAATTTTGAAATATGACCCCTTCAAGAGAAAAAATTTCCGCACCTAAAATTTTGATAAAAAGTTTAAATTATTTTTGGGAAATTGAAAACCCATTTTTTTAATTATTACAGGGGGAAGGCTAATATCGCCGAAAAAACCCACGCAATTTCACGATTTTTAGCTAAAATACTTCCAGTGCCCATATCGCCGAATGTGCCAATATGGCAGAATTGCGTAGGCGTTTGAAGTCATTTGCCTTTAATTACAAAGTTCTTTCGGTGCGTCATGAATGACGTAATTAAAGGTAGAATTTGCTAAATCTCTTTTTTTCAATTTTCTTTATTTGCGTTGGGTGGAGTACAGTAAAGTTTCTTTAGTAGGACGCGTCCTTAAGGATTTTAAAAGTACTGTCCTGCGAAAAGTACATAACTGTAATAAACTTTGAAAGGCTACCTAATGAAACTGATGATTTCAATTTCTTGGAAGTCAAACTTTAAAGCAAAATCAAGTTCAATTTTATTAGTCAGTATATCGATGACGATCCCCATGTCATAAAAATTTTCTTTAACCCCTGGAATCACAGAAAAAAAGTTCCACCAAGGCACCAGAGCCGATATATCGGCTCTACTTTGGACGTTGTTTACAGAAAGCTCAAGGTAGTTGAAGCTCCAATTACTTTTGCAATAGGAAGTTGAAAAGTTATATTTTTGCATCAATCATTTCAAATTCTAGAATTTTGATTTTTAGTTCTAAAAAATATAGTTGAAAACCAAGGTGTATTATATCACGTGATACGTGCTCATCGTACTCTTCACAAATTTTATTTTTATGGGTACCAACGCACAAGTATCTGCTCTACGTCACACTTTGATCCGATAAGATCTATATTATATATAGACTATATATCATCAATCAAAAGTTATTTTTAAAAGAGTGAGAAAAAATGATGAAAAAATCACAAATTTCTATGAAAAATGGGTAATTTCCCAAATAAAAGCAGATTAAATTTTTGATTGATTTAATTAATTTTTGTAATAAATAATTTTTCACGGAATACTTAAATTGAAAATTTTGAAATTTCACTTCCAAAAAAAATATCTGTCCCAAGACACGAATGAATTTTAATGTTAAGTGTTTTGTATGCACAGAACACTTTCCTAAAAACTGGCTTATCTCACATTTGTATTTGATGTATAGTTTCGAAATAATTTTTCCGGAAGTAAAACTTCGGCGAAAAATCCCGAAAATCAACTCCCAGTAATATTCGAACCAAATATCCAAAAACAAAATGAGTATTTTTTTCGGAATAACCGCAAAATTTTTTATAATGTATTCGGAAGAAACAATTCTGTGACATTTTTTTTGCCTTTTTAGAAGGTTTTAGGTGGGCTTGAGCCGATATATCGGCTCTATGATTCCAAGGGTTAAGAAGAGAAATGTTTGTTGAGACACTGGGATCGTCATCTACCGGTATATACTGTAAAATGTGACTACAAGGTCATGTTTTTTATTTATAAAAGAGTTGAACATAAAAATGTATTTAAAAAAAAAATTATTCGATTTTTTTCAACGCACTGATTCGTTTTTTCATCAAGGATGCCACTCCTGCATTCGAGCTGCTGTCCTGAAATGGCAAAATCCCAGAAAAATTAATTGCTATATAATTTCTCACATTCAATACATTTTTATGGTTTTCGAAACGGTCGTTTTTTTAAGAAACATTTTTTTTGTTTTAAAAAGGCGTAGGTTTTGGTGAAATTTCTATTGCTTTATCCTTATAAATAAACAGTCCGTGAAGACACATTTCAAATGTGACATTTGACCGTCAAATTGAAAATAAAATATGTTTACTTACATTTACTATAGTTTTACGACGGCGTAAAATGTTTATAGATTTGTGTTTCCTCGGTGAACTGAAATGATTTATATTCGAAATTTCTAGTTTGACTTCGGCAGGTTCCGTACCCGACTTTTGGAGGATATCTTTTGGTATATTTACATTTCCCGTTTGTATGCTCACCCTAATAATAAATTTAATAAAAATTTTCATAATTTTTAGGAAGAAATGAAAACTATAATATTATAAAAAAAATAGTTCATGACTTTTTCGATGATACTTACATATCACTATTCGTCTCAGTGTTTGATTGAAATTGTGTAAATGTTGTTCGAAGAGGCTGAAGGCTAGATTTAGGATCAGCTGGAGAAATCGCACGGAGGGTGGAAAGTAAACTATCTCCAATTTGAAATATTCGACCAGATGAGGCACCTGAAATAAAGCTTGATTTTACGATTACGGTAGATATTGGTCTGAAAATCAAAATAAAGGAGATGTAATTATTTATAATTAAGCCAAATTTTATTTATTTATAATTAAGCCAAATTTTCAGCGTCAAATATGTCTTGTGTCCTTCCTATCTATCAAATTATTTTTTTTTTGGAAAAATTAAAAATACGCCCTAAATTATTATGGTTTTTGAATTCATTTTCTAGTCAAAAAAAAATAATGCAAAAAAAAAGATTAAAAAAACGTCAAAATTTATTTCGAATACTGGTAATTTGACCGGTCGATTTTTTACAGTCTTTTATCGGTTTAAATTACCCTATACTGTATGGGCCATACTGACTAAAGTTAAACTTACCGTTTTGAAAGTTATTTGGATGTACAAGTGGTCTAGTTTTGATATTTGTGGGGAGTCCTGGGCTGGCGTTGACCCTCACGTGTTGAATAGTTTTACAGCTATTATTCTGGCTACATTTTGTGGGAATAGTCTCGTACGTTATCGATCGCATATTAACTGGCTCAGGCGTCCTGCTGTTTTGAGCCACAAGTGCCCCACCGGCTGGATTGTAGGAAGAAAAAAATAAAGAATTTGACTCTGGCGGGGGCTGAGTGTCCTGGTCGGCTTCTAGGTACATGTCATTGTGACTCATCGAGCGATTTAGTTGTTCAGGGCAAAAAAGGTTGTCTAGTAAATTCATGCGGCCATCATTACTATCGACCTGAAATGAAAATTGTCAAATTTGGATTTTTTTAAAGAAGCCGATTTTCAAAATTCCAGAAATGGACGAGAGTCAAGGGTGTAATACCTTGCCTAACGTTATTCGGTTTTCGAACTGGATAACAGAGTTCCGGTAATTACCGGTAAAATCCTAAATTGTCGGTTTTTCGATTACTGTAACCGAAATGAGACAGAAATTTTCTGACCCCAGAAGGTCAAATTACCAAAATGATCTTTATGGTGTCATATTACTCTTGTGAAAAACTGGGCATAGAAATTAAAAAAATTTCAGACCAAATAACAGAATTTTATTTGATAAATATCGGCATTTTTTAGGAACTTACAATATATCCATTATTATTGATTGTTTCATAATCATTTGTTAATGCAATTCCGGAATCATAACTCTGCTGAGTATCTCCAAAATCCATCTTTGAGTTATCATCAGATCTTAAAAAAACTATTAATTTTGAACAACAAATTTTTTTTAAATTTTTAAATGAAAAAAATCTTACCCGATGGTATCTTTTCGCGCGGAATAATTTCGGTTGATATCTTTACTATTGAGTTCATGTTTTAAATTTTGAATTTCTTGGTCTTTGTGCTGAAAATCTTTATCGCGTCCTTAAAATATTTTTTTAGAAACGAGATAAATCTTTAAGAAATCTTAAAACTGCAGCTTCTCTTCTTAAATATTTTGAGCATATAAAACTTCATTATTTACGGTTTTTCATAACGGACCTACTTAAAAAGTTTTGCTACATTTTGAACAGAACATTTGTGAAAAATCTATAGAAGCTGCTAGCGTCTCATGAGCTTATAGATGAACTACAATTGTAGTTACATTTGTTACAATTTTTACCAGGAAAAAAAATATTTTGTGGAAATTGCTGGGGGTTCGCTTTTTTTTAGGTTGCTCCACCTAAGGGTATCGTTTCTGAGAGAACTAGACTAGATAGCGACAAACGGTTATTTGCATCTTAATCTTAACCGAATTTGAAATGCAGGATTTTTTCTTTTTCTCCGATGATTACCGGTTCACCGGTAATTCGCAAAAAAACGGTTTTTTCGGTCATTTTGAGCAATTTCGATGACTGATTTCCGGTCACGTGATCAACCTAGGAAGCCAAAAAAATTTTCTACCGCATATTTTTCCAAGGTTTCACGTGCAGAAAACTATTTGTCGCTATCTTGTCTAGCTTCCCAGTCGAAATCATGGTGGAGCAACCGAAAAAAAAGCGACCTGGGTTAATATTTAAAACTGACCCGGTTCAAACCCTAGATTGGATTATTTGGCGAATTTATGTGTATCATGGTTTTTTTTGTTGTTTGAAAAACTTTATTCGTTTTTTTGCAATTTAAGATTAAAAAAAAAATGTTAGAAAACAAATTGAAAATTTTTGCATTTTAATATCAACTAAAATTCATGCCCTAAAGATATGTAAACTTTATAATAACAGGATATTATTATAAATCTTCATAATAAGATCGGCGAAGCTATCTAATATATTTAGCATGGAAATTTATTTGATTTTAAAATTGCATAAAAACACAAAAAAAAAATATTTGTTTTTATTTTAAAATTGCAATTGTTCTTATATCCAGCATGTCAAACTATTGGTTGCGAGCTTAGTTTTTTGCTTTAGCTAACCTCCAACAATCAGAACTTTTCCATTAACAAAAATGTTTACGTGTTGAACAAATTTGAACTCTCATTGACCAATAACCGGCGTCAATCAGTTCCGAGCAGAAAAAACTAATTTCGCAAGCAAAAATATGACATGCTGTACTATTTCAATCATATTTAAATTTAATAATTATTAATATCTTACGGTTTGCGTCAAGTCGAAATTGTTTGTTTTCATGTTGAAGTCGATTTATTTCCTTGTTGTGCGATTCGACCAAATATCTTCCAAATTTTGCCTTTTTTTATTTTCAAGTTAATTAACCATTTGTTTTACAAATTATACAAGCAAACTGGGATTATTACTTACTGGTGAGTTTTTACCAATTTCTTGTCGAAGAGATTGATTTTCGCTTTGAACTAGCTGGATTGAGCTACGTAAGGAGATGACCTGCGAATTCGATTGCTCAAGTTCACTTTTTAAAATGCTCTGAAATTATTATCAGTTAATTTGTCAAAATTCCCGGCCGGCGGTATCATTCGCATCCAATTTTTCCTTTCTTGTTAAACTCTAGTTTAACTGCTAGCATAAAAAAAAAAATTACAAATTATTTTCTAAAAAAAAAAATAAATTTGATAAATGCGTTTTTATGAAAATGTTAAAATTTAGAATAAATTAATTAAAAATCAGGAAAAAATTATTTTTGAAGTAAAACCATTAAAATATTTTTATTTTCTTAAACCCGACAAAAATATTAAATAAATTACTGGTTTTTAATTTTTAACATTTTCGTAGAAACACAAAAAAATTGGTCGAAAATAAATTGTAATTGTTTTAGCTTTTTAATACAAGTAAAGAAGAAAGGAAAATTTATAATTAACTGGTTTAACTTCAAGAAATATATTATAATATTTCATTTACAATTTTTACGTTTTTTATTGTGAAAATTGGAATTTTTCGGACTTCAGGTAATTTTGTAGGGCGTTAGAGGTTCCGAAATATTAGATAAAAACTTACATTTTGATTCGTTAAATCGTTAATTTCATCTTCATAAACTCGAAATAATTCTTCGATTCTAGCCCTCCGAGTCTCGCGGCAGGACATCTTAATAAATATAAATTTGAGATGTTTTTTAAACAAAATTATGAAAGAAAAGGATAGAGAATGATATAACTTTTTAACACTCGAAAAATTGAAATCGAGTTAGATAGCCGATCTTATAGAGAATTTTTCACTGATTTTTAATTCGAATAAAATAGTTTGAAATCCTGAAATTGACTGAAGAAAAGTTTTTACACCTACGCATCACGTTATGTTTTTATTAGGTTTTTTTCGTGTTTATCAATGTGAGCCATTGACCAAGTTTTTAGCATATAACATCCCTTTGGTAAAATTCAGAATTTCAAACGCATTTTTTGAAAAAAAACTTCAACAACAAATCCTAGCGCTCAAAATAGTCAGTGGGACATTCTCTACAAGATAGGCTATCTTACTCGATTTTCATTTTAGAGTGCAAAAATGTTAGTTCATTTCAACAAATAAAAATCTATAACATACAGACATGAGTCACTCAAAAACTATTAAAATAAAGGCATAAAAACGACATTGTTAGATCAATCAATTTTTAAAGCCAATTTTAAAGCCGTATTATCAGTTACGTATAAGGGTGATGTAGGACAAAATATTTTTACTAGTGGGGTCTAATAGACTAGCTTTCGAAAGGCGCACATTTTTAAGCTTTGCAAAAAGTAAAGTTCTCAATTAAATTTGACGATTTGAAATAAGGAATTTCAAAAGTCAAGAATGGGCATCGATTTTATTTGTCCAATTTATTCTGGTCAGTTAAAGTCTCAGTATTTTTTTTAAACCCTTCAAATAACCGGTAAAAGTTCAAGGTATATTTGATCCCAGTATGGACTTGAGAGTTTCATCAAAAGAATCAGCAGGGTCAACTTTCTGATGAGCGTATTGGAAACTATGGGTCGATTATATACTGTGAGGTTGCTAGAGAGCAATTTCGAAATTTAAATCCGTTTTTGCTCTCTAGCGACCTTTCAGTACATCATAGACCCATAGTTGCTAATACTTTCATTAGGAAGTTGACCCTAAGGATTCTAATGAAAGTCTTATAAAGTCATCATGATGAGCTTGAGATTGAACTTAGGGATTGTCCATTTTTGCCCTCTTTTTTGGGGCTATTCTTGAAATTTACTTTGAACGGTTAATTGAGGTCGACCACACGTTATTTGTCACGTGCATAAAGCAATCTAGCTCTTAAAATGGCTTCGCTAGAACTCGGTTTAAGACCCCCTGTAAAATTTCGGAAATTTGACCGCAAAATCAATTTTGAAAAATCAATTTTTGTTTAAAATTATTTATCTCGTTTTTTTTCTTTCCGAGTAAATTACCGAGATCTCCAATTTTGAAAAATAAATCGATCTGATTAAAATTATCTGAAATTGCAGCGAAGTACCGCTAATTAAGTAAATACGACGAACAAACAAATATTTTCGAGTGAATCAGATTTCAAACTGTGTTTCTGACCGATTAGCATCAAGAAATATGATCAAAACCTAATATTATTACCTAGTACATTTTTGAACAAAATAAATAAGTTTTTTTATACCTTATTTTTCCGATTTTTAAACTAAAAATTGAGGATATTTACAAATAACTTTTTAATTAGAGAATATTTTTAAGATCTGAAAAAAATGATTGAACCTTAGATAAATTTCAAAAATAATCTGAAGAAAAAAATTTCGTGAAAATTCAAGTTCAATCAGTACACTATGAAATATAAAACTTATATAAGTATTATAAGTATACGTGGTCAAAGTCGAGCCTAAAAATCGGCTCTGGAGCCTCCAGCGAAGTTTTAGTTTGGAGCCTCCAAGGGTTAAAGAAATGATCTTATAAGGCAAATTTCAGGCTGCCAAAAACATGTCACCTGGACATGTTATCATACATATATATTTGTTTGTGATTAGACAAGAACGACATTACTAAATTCGATTTCAAGAAATTGCAAACTCTTGATAAGATATCATTATCGGCTGAAACTTCACCCTAGTCCCATTTTAGAAGTACCAAGTACAACTTTCAAAATGCACTCTCTAATAAACTGGTTGGATAAATTATTCGTTCGCCTTTTCTTAATTATCCGAGTCGGTAAACTCAAAAGGCGCCACAGTTTTTAAAATATACATGTAGCATATAATTTACATAAGTGAGCGTTTATGGTAAAAGGCAGACAGATTAGGTCTAATAAGATAAAACAAATTGTTTTGCTGCAGAAAATTTTCAAAACACAAATTTTGACTATTTTTCGGCGTGCAAAAAGTCTCGTTTATGAGAAATAAAAATAATGAATATATTTGATAAGAAAACTTCAATTTGAATCAAAATATATGCATGAAAGGTTACCAGATGACTAAAATTTTTCGTGTTATCTAACTCCAGAATGCGATTGGCTTAATTTGGCATTTTCAATTAAAATTTAAGTTTTCCCCCTGCGCAGCCCTACCTATGTCAACTATTGTAGAGTTTTTCGAGACAATAATATTTTGTCAATTAAAAATAGTTTTTTTAACGTTTCGGTTCATTCATTTCCAAGAGAAAGAAATAAATGAATTGCAGTAGACTGCCATCTAAAATTTGTTGGATCCATTCTGAATGATTTCTTTCAAATAATCCGAATTTTTTCAAGATTGTCGTAACAACTACAACTACTGGCAAAACTGGTGTTATACACCTACACATAAAAACATGTCCTAAATACATTGAAAATTTTGAAAATAAATATACTGTGGTTTGCGTCTATAAGGACAGCTGAGATTTTGCCATATTGTCCTTAGCTTTTGGTGCCATATTGTTCTTAGTTTTTAAAACTGCTCTAAAAAATAACGGGGAAGAGCTAAAAACATAAGCCAAAGTTTTTAAACACCATAATTTTTCCAAAAAAATTGAAGAGCCCTTTTTTTCTGCTCTTCACTTATATTTTTTCGAAAAGAGGCTAATTATAGATATTTTAAGAAAAAAGACCCTCGAATATTTTTGCCATATTGTCCTTGTTGAGGGACGGACCAAAATGAAAAAGTGTAGGTTTTGGCCATATTGTCCTTATAGACGCAAACCACAGTAGTTTTGTACCAGACAACGCACCAAAGTCTATCCAACGGATGTTTTTCGAAGGTCACTTTTAAATTTTAGAAAAAAAATACATTTTAAAAACCTTCGAAGGACTGCTGATAATGTTGAGAAAACCATCTTTAAATATACAGACCCCACATAAATGTATGACATTTATATGTGTCTGTATAATTCAAGATAACTCAATAACTTAAACGAGCTATAACTTTAACCTTAGCCCGAGGCATATAGGCTATATGATATAGCCTTTTGAATGGCTAAAGCCACTTTAAATAAGCCAAAAATGATCGCAGAAACTTCTCATTATAATACATTTTAAAATGCAACAATGTAGCCTTCTGGACATATCTGGAGCAAAAATATTTTTTTGGGAGAGAAATTTCAAAATATTTTATTTTGATATAATTAAAGATAAAATGATATGTTTTGAAAAAATATATAATTTGTGAAAACCATGCCAGAGTGGTACTCTTATACCATATTTGCCTTAATATTGTAATAATAATCGAATAATTTCATTAAATCGAGAAAATTAACAATTTTTACCTAAAAACGTGATTTTTCATGAATATTTTGAACTTATTTATAAATATTTTTTGATTCCCAACAGATAAAGTCAATCAGACAAAAATAATGAGTAAAACAGAGCACTGCGCAGTTATTCAGTAAACATACATTTGCTGG
>SCLH01000935.1:72740-137898 GCA_004367855.1 Oikopleura vanhoeffeni | reverse complement strand
TGCCATTTTCAATTGCAATTAAAAGTCAATTGTAGCCTTGAGCCACGCCAAGCTTTTATGATGAAATGTTAGCACAAGGATTTTAAAGAGATCCCTACTGAAGTATTGGTGACTCTTCGACTACGGACATGTCCATGAGTCATTGACACGAGCGAGTTCAATATTCTCGGCATCAAATTTAGAAACGACAAAAATTGACGATTAAGTTTCTACAGTAGCAATAAAGCAGTGTTTTTTGTAATTCACTGCAAGAGCCAAGTGTCTGTGGCATAATTGAAATTGAATTAATGAGAATATATGTACACCTACTACTAATGCGTCATTTTAGCACCAATCAGGGACGCGCTTTTCCAAAATCTCATATATGATTACATTGTTCTAAATTCTCTATTGCTAACTAGGTCTAGCAATAGACGCTTAATCTAAATTATAGAAGGTAGCATCGCTTGGACCAATCGGATGTCAAGTGAACCTGAAATGCTACAATTTATTCTCAACTGTAAGTTTGTGTGGAGCCGGCTCCAATCCAATGGCAATTCGTTGGAATATGCCGCGCACCGACACCTAGAACATAAAGAGTTTTTTAAGATTTCTACTAGAATTTCCAAGTTTGAAATTTTTTTTGAAATTTGTCAAAATTAAAATGACCACACAAATCTTCAAATTTTTTACCGGGTGGTTTGAGAGTATTAGACAAAACTGCACTATTCCAATAAACAGTCGAGGTTTTGACGCTTCTTAATCATATTTTTTCTTATGAGACACGGTTTTGCTGTAAGCACCTCTGAAATGACCTTCAATGCCGACAATTTTTTGAAAAAAATCCGTTTAAAAAAATTCAAAGAAATCCTGTGAAGATAATAAATCTAGAAGAATCTAAAGAAAGATTAAAACAATAAAATCATGCAGCTTTATCCCTCAAATGTTATTGAACAAAGTGCGCGACTTTATTTTGACAGGTAGATTTAAAATTGGATATAATTAGATTTTTCTTTTGATTATTAATCAATGTTTATCTAGAGATCATAATTTGAGGGCTTTTTGCGGCTAATTAAGTTTTTGGCAGGTGACCGAGTGAGTACATGTTCTGTGTTCAATTATTTGTCAAATCACTTTCAAAAGCATAGCAAACACCTGTGGGTTAACCAGACCATGTTTCAATATCATAAAACTCAAATTAAATTTTAAGAGACTTTTTTAAATTTCATTATTTTTATTCAATGACCTCATTGATTTACAATTTTCCGCAAATTAAAAACCTAATACAGGGGGGGAAATTTCGCCGAAAGTTTTTGCCAAACAATTCGTCGATATTGGGCATTTTTGGCGATATTGGCCTTTCGGGCGAATGGGTACAGAAATAAAAAAAAATGTTCAAAAAATGAAAAAGCGTAGGCGTTCGAAATGACGAAATGTGTCGAACAATTTTTCAATGTTATAAGGTGTTTACAGTGGGTTCGAATGAAGTGAATCACCAAAATGCGTGGAATTAAGTACTCCGCGCAATAAAAGAAAAAAACGATTTGAAATAAGGAATTTAAAATAAAAATCGGTTTTAAAGTGTTTAAGCTCTCTTGTAGAGAATATTTTTTGTCATTTTAAGATGTAGGATTTTTTGTTCTTCAAAAATTTTTAAAAAAAATTCGATTTTTCGGTCAATTTTCGGTGATTTTTAACAAGTAGTCTGGAATCCAGTTCTAGCGAAGCCGTATGAATTGCTAGAAGCTGATTTTTTTGCCAGTGAAAATTAAGCGTCCAATATTTGACCTCTAAATGACCGGTCAAAGTCAGGTTAATCTCAAGTTCATCGTATAGACTTGAAAGTTACCCCAAACAGAATCGGAAGGGTCGACTTTCTTGATAAGAGTATTAGAAACTATGGTCAATTATATACGTAAGGTCGCTAGAGAGGCAAAATGGACTTAAGATTGACCTTAAGTGTTGACCA
This sequence comes from Oikopleura vanhoeffeni, assembly GCA_004367855.1. Classification (NCBI taxonomy): domain Eukaryota; kingdom Metazoa; phylum Chordata; class Appendicularia; order Copelata; family Oikopleuridae; genus Oikopleura; species Oikopleura vanhoeffeni. Next base: position 135,950 of record SCLH01000935.1, on the reverse strand, counting down.
GTTTTGCACTCTAGCGACCTAACAGTATATAATTGACCCATAGTTTATAATACGCTGATGAGAAAGTCGACTCTTTCGAGTCTTTAGGGGTACTTTCAAGTCTATACGATGAACTTGAGATTGACCTGAACTTTGACCGGTCATTAGAGGTCAAATATTGGTTGCCGACCCTCAATCAAAAAAAAGGCTAACCGAAAACGCTTTAATTTTCACTGGCCAAAAATCAGCCTTCTAGCATTCATACGGCTTCGCTAGAACTGGATTCCAGACTACCTGTAAAATCACGAAAAATTGACCGAAAATCGAATTTTTTTGAAAATTTTGAAGAACAAAAAAATCCTAGGTCTTAAAATGACCAAAAAATTCTCTACAAGATAGCTTAACACTTTAAACCGTTTTTTATTTTGAAATTCCTTATTTCAAATCGTCAAATTATGAAATTCAATCTAATGACGCCCCAAAAGAATTGAAATATCAAGAAAATTCGGCGATTGGCCATTTTCGGCGATATTGCACTGAAAGTCTTTGAGCTTAAAATCGTGAAATGCGTAAGTTTTTTCGGCTAATTTGTCCGAGGAAAGAATTGACATTGTGAAAAGAACTAAAGTGACAACTATGGTAAAAAAACGTATTTTGAATTGCTCTCATAATTAGCTAGTGATTCGATCTTAGTCCAAATACATTAAATTCATGGAATTAGTAACTATTATAAGTAGGATACTTATAAATTAAGAGCTAAATTTAAAGCCAATGTGGCAGGTGATTTTTTTATTTGTAGGTCATTTATTTTTTAAATATTCATTCAATTATAACGACACTGGGAGTTAAAATGACCCATTGTTTCTGATTGTAAGAACAATGAAGTTCCATTGTCCATCAAATGTGCTCAGGAATAGTATTCAAATACTGGACGTCTTTTGAATACTTATCTAAAGATGTACCGGTTTTACAACACTATTGAAAAACGATTTTGTTTCAAACGACAAGTAGAACTAAAACACACCAGATTCATCATCTTTCATGTCATAGGAATGTTGAGACTTGAGGGCTTATTGAGGTAAAAAAGAATTATTTGAATTTGGGTGAATACTGTTTATATGAGTTATAAGAGTCAGTTCAATTTCTACGCAGAAATTTGGATCGTTCATGCCAAATAATTTTATAAGGGTGTTGCAGGGTTTTCAGTTTTTTATGATTTTCAAGAATTTCTACGATAATTTCCGAAAGTAGAATGTAACGTACATTTTGGAAATTATTTTTGTTGTTTTCATTTTCATGGTTTTTTCTGGAAATAAAGACATCTGAGATTAAACTGGTTATTTTTTTATCTCCATACTCCGTCAGGAAATTACTTTTTTTTATAAATTTTAAAAATATAATCGTCTTGTTTGTTTAGACACCTTTCAATCAAAATTTAAATGAATTTCAAGAACATATCAAAAGAAACCGTCTCAGAAACCCGAAAACACAAAACATAATGTTTAAAAGACTAAGATAACAAGACTCTCCGAAAACTCATCAGCTATTAATTATATAGGTTTCAGAAGTATAAGTATAACTGATATACCTTAAATCCAGGGAGGAGGAGGTTCTTTGCGCGAGACGCTAAGGTAGACGGTGCGTTAAAATGTACTTTGCTAACCAATTATACAGAATACAAAACTGCTTAACGCAACACTTATGAGACTAGCCATATCCATATGATGATGCCCGGGGATAAACACTAAAAAAAACTTAAGTCTCATAATTCGTTAACAAGCAAATAAGTTGTTAGTGTTACCCGGGACTCTATAAATAGAATTAAGTAGAATATAGTACTAGATCATCCTTGGAACTAACAAAAATAATGATCAAAAATAATAGTTAACATGCTACACGAGGAAAAAACGAAATTCGATTAGAAATTAACATCATCTAGAAACGCCTCAGGAGAAAATATTATTTTCGGAAGTCAATTTCAAAAAATCTTAGAGTCAAAGGTCATAATGAAAACATTCAATTCCACAAAATTAAATTTAATTTTGAACAGACAGCAATTTTTATATGGGGCATCAGACGGTAAACTAAAAAAATCTCTTCTCAATTGTAGAAATGAGACAAGAAATCTACAATTTAATAAGGTATCTTAGTTTTTTTCTAAACTTTTCTGAATTAAATTTTTGGATTTTTTTATTTTTTCCAATTGCATTCTGTCGCGGTTTGCAAGGACAGTTCAAAACTATAATTATAAATAGTTAATAATTATAAATCGATTTCGAAAGTGCGTCCTGTTAAATGGTATGGCAAACTTTGCCAAAAACGTGCATCCTGTTAAATGGTCTGGCAAACTTTGCGGAAAAAAGTGCGTCCTACGGACAAAAAAACGAATTATTACTACAATTTTTGTATCTTTTGAAGAAAAGCTACAAAGGGAAGTACGGCGAATTAATAAGGTACAATGGTTAAACTTTGAACACAAAAATATTAAATTGATGCTCTAAAAATCCTCCGCAATAACCTGCCGCAAGGTATGAAAGTTTCTTATTTGCTTGATCTGGACGCTAATCATCGGTCGGGAAAGTAAATGGTTAAAATCATCAAAATTCTGCGTCCTGTTATTCGGACCTGGTAAAGTTTCAGATAAACAGTGCGTCATGTTATTCGGTACGTGGCAAAGGTTCTTGAGTCAATGTGCGTCCTGTCGGTGTGTCCTGTTAAACGGACTCTACTGTATAAATAGTTATAATTTATAATCCCTCCATCGTTACAGGTTCTCATATAAATCGTCAAATTGTTATTGACACATTTTTTTATTCCGCCCACTTATTTTTTAGCTGCGAAAAAAGTACTTTTTTGGAAAGATCACACTTGCGAAAATTCTTTTCGTCAATAAAAAAAAAGTTTTACTTATCTCACTTCCAGACGATGATTGAATAAAATCGAAAGCTTGAAAAATGTTGTTTTTCTATTATAAAAAATATAATTTATCTTTCAACCCCCTATACAATTTTGGAAAGATAGAGCTTCGAAATAACCATTAATCAGTTTGAAATTATTTGATGTTTTATAGTTGAGTATAAAAACAATTTTGAGGCAATTCTCAAAATTATTCATAATAGTTGCTAAAAATGCCGACGGGTACCCCCTACATGGTTTCCGAATTTTCACAAATTAATCAGATCATAATCTGATCATCAGATTATAAATTTTTGCACCATATCCTAAACCCTAAAAAATATTTATTGAGCGTAATATCGAGTAGTTTGATGTTTAATTTGGTCGAAAAATAATCAAAAGTACCATCGAGTTGCCGTTATTCCTCTGAGATTAAGCATGTTTGCTTATGTTTATTAATGATCGCATAATACCATTTAAATTCGTTTTTAATCCGGAGCATGTCAAATCTCACCAAATTTGTTTATTAGGCATTTCAAAATTTACAAGGGACAAATAATTATCGAATTATCCCAAAATCAAACTATGACAATTTTAAATAAGAAATCTAAAACTAAAAAATAATTATACAATGGGGTTCAAAAATAAACTTGCCATACAAGAGGCATCTCAAGCATAAACTCAAGACAAAAACTAGTTTATTCATAATAGCCTTATCAGCCAATCATCATCGAGAAAATCCTCATGAAGTAATACAATTTTTATAATTTTAAGAGCTTTTAGGGCTCAGATGTAGGGTGTTTTTTGTGATGTACCGGATTACACTAAATGGTTAGTTCATTGACAAATTTGTTTTTACTTCTTAACACAAGGTAAATTTCATCATGAGAAAAAAAAATAGAAATGTCAGAAAATGTCGCTTTTGAAATCTTAAGGGGTTTTAGCCTAAAACTTTTAGGCCCTCTACATATCCAATAGCGACATTTCTGGAGAAATACAATCGATTTTCTGTGTGATAATCAGTGGTGTCAAAAAATAACTAATAATTTAAGTGAAAATAAAACGTTTTTTGGACACCTTAGAGTTGAACATCACAATAAACACCCTACTCAAAGGGCTCTAAGTGGGTTTAATACAAACTTTTTAATACAAAATATTTACTTCGAAATTTATCATACCAAATTTTTAGTATAAAATTTTATTTAAGCTTATCTTTGGTTTTTGAATTAAGCGAGACCGGAAAATTTTTCACCAGTTTTTTTCAAAAAGACCTATTTTGAAGGTCTTTCGAAGAAATTTCATGCTATTTAAAATTCCATATTTCTCAAAAATGCATAAGTCTCGGGACAAGTGGACATTTTTGACCCCCTGTATTTATTTTAACCTTTTTTCGAAAACTCAAATATTTTTTTTTAATTTCTGGGCATCGATTATTTGCACCGGAAGAACTTCTTCAATCAAGTTTTCGGTTTAAACAGCTTGAAATTTATTTTGATTTATTTGGTATACAATAATGGTCTATTTGCTGTTTTTCCAACAAATGTCATGTTTGTTAGCTTCTTCATAAAATAATAAGTTTTTTGACATTGAAAATCAATGTTTGCGAACCCCAAATTTTTCTCAAAAATTCCGGCGTGTGCGGTTTTATATTTGAAGCTAAACGACTTGAAAATTTACAACTCTATAAAATTGACGTCTAACGTAATGATGACGAGACTTTTGTAGGGAGAAGAATTATCGACAAATATTCTGATTTTGTTAAATTGACATTAAGAATATCACAATTTCACTGGAGGTCTTTAACGTTACCAAAAAATTCTGAAGAAGTTTTCAGAATTCTAAACTTTTTTCGCAAAAATAGGCAAATTAATAATTAAGGGGATCCTTGTCGTAAATGAGTGAAATCTCAAGACTAGATTTACTTGTTTTATAAACTTTACTATAGTTAACAATTATATAATTCATTCTTACGCATTTCAAATCCTAAAAGTCTTCAAAATCATATTTCTAATTTTCCAAACTGATATCGATTAGAGCCAAAAAAAATCTTTGAATGAAAAATTTGTCTCAAAATTGTTGTTTCATAGAATTTGAAGAATATAGAAGTTATGGATTACAGACCCTCAGAAGATAGATCCTGAATATTAAGAAATACGGAATCTGTGCATTTGATTGGTTGATCTCTTCCAAATCTGATCAATGAAATCGGCCTATTCTGCAATCCAGAGCTTTTATTGGGTGATAGTATCTCGCGTTGTTTGTATCATTCAAATACTCAGGATCTGTCGTCTTAGGGTCTGTAATCTATGTAAGTTTCAGAAATCCTGTCTATTTTTCGAAAAACAAATGTGCCGCGATTCGCGAACCCCGAAAAACGCTTTGTTATTACAACCAAAATATCTCGAAAACAAATTTTGTCTGAATACCATCTTTTTGATGTATTATTTTTATGTGAATGAAAAAAAATAAATTTGGCATGCATCATAACCAGGTGGTGGCGTACGAGATTGATACAATTGTCTTCAAATTTTCTTTCATGAGCCTTTTCCTACTCATTTCTGGAAAAAAGTTATAGCGCAAACAAAAGCTGTAAAATTTCCGAAATATCGATCCCAGATTACACTGTAATCATGACAGAGTCGGTTATGCAGACCTTATTTTTCAAATAGATTTGAAATATAGGACAAAAATACATCATGAATCCAAAGGTTTAAAACACACTTGTATTTGCTACCTATAAAACATGACTTAAGGTGCGCACCGGGGCTTTCTTAACCAAATAAAATGATCCAAATGATGAAAAAAAATTTTTGACTCCCTAGCGGTCAGAAAATCGCTCTTGAAAACTCTATTTTCTGGCTTTAAACTCAATGAAAAGGAGATAAATAATGTTTTTTTAATGAAAAACCGCACAAGCGTGACCGCAACGAAATTTGAGTTTAGACAAAATTAATAATTTTTGAATAAGTTTGAAGAAAAAATTTTGGTTGTTTGATGGAAAAATTAAACCATCGAAAATGGCGAAAATGCGTAGGCGGAAAATGTTTCTTTATAAAAAAATAATTCAGGTATGGCCAGCGACCACTTTTGATTTTCCTTTATTTTGTAGAATTTTACGGGCCACAATTTGTTCTTAATGGAATTTCTTGCGCACGACGCTCTCCTGCTCAAAACGCCAATTTAAATTTTGACCGCCAATTACACCACCAGATGGTGCCGAGTGTTAAAATTAATAATTCCAAAATTTTTCTCTCCGAAACCTTATCTTATTTGTATATTTGTAGAATATTATCTTGTTCCAGTGCTGTTTTAACTGCAAAAAACAAAAAATTGTATCCAAATAATGCATTTCCGGTCTGATGAGAAATTTTTGAAATTCACCAAAATTCTTAAAATTGAAAATAAGGGAAACTTTCGGGGGTCTGTTCGGATATTCCACCGGCCAAAATGATACTTTCCCAAAATATTTTTGGTCTCTGTGTTTTAAAACACAGAAATGCAGGTGGGGGTTAAATGCCTGTTTTTAGTAAATTGAAATAAAATTTTGTCTTACTTTGGTAAACAAGGCACTTTTACGTGGTTAAATATGACGTCCCATGTTTATAGTGACGATATCTCGTATCTATGGAAAATATTTTTTACAAACGTCAAAAAACATTTTAAAATTGACATTGTAAATTTGACGGAATTGACATTAGGAATATTGTTTTATGGACAATAGTAAAATTTAATAAGAATTGTTAAAATGTGGGTTTTATACAATGTAGATATTTGCCGACTATTTGCAGGCATCATTCCAAGCATACAGCGTCGAAAATTATGGCTCACTACTAGTGAATCACTAGTCATTCAGAAATACCGGGTCTAGAGCTCTAAAACTTATTAAATAGTAATTGACATAAAATTATTGAATCTCATATTAATTTTCCGAATTATATATCCTATTCCGAGTACAGTAGATCAAAAATGCCTAGGTAAAAATACAAACCAATTACAAGGTAAAAATTACAAGGTAAAAATACAAACCAAATACAAACGAGAGTGAGACGGGCCAACCAACCAATCAAATCCCTGAATTGAACACACAATTGGTTTGTATTTTTACCTAGGCAATTTTGATCTACAGTACTCGGAATTGGATATAGTATATAAATTATATATATAAATTTGGCAAATGAAGAAGAATTATATCTTTAAAGGGGATCTGCTGTCTTTTAGATCGACGTTCGAGATAAATCTCATTCTTGGACTGTCATTGGTCGCAATTTTGTTTGCGCATTTTTTCGATAATCCCAGCGCGAGAATATGGGTCACTCGCGAACCTTGACCTTGAGGAGAGTTTTAGACTTTTTGTGCAAAACATAATCGAAACTGGAATATTACCGCCAAAAAATAATATACAGCAGGGTCGGGCGTATAGGTGAAGGCGTATAGGTGAAACCTACGCAAAAACCTACGTTAGCCTTCGCGCAATCGCCCACGCGTCTGAAAATAAAAAACTTTTTCTTCCTGACGTCCCGGCGTATAGGTGAAAGGCAAAAGATAGGGCTTTTTCTAAACTTCTCAGGCAAAAAGATAGGCGTTTTCGAAAAGCCAAAATATAGGCATATTTGAGAATTTTTATAAATTAAAAACCATTAAATTAATATAATAGTTTTAACTTTTAATTTCATTAATCTAGTACAGTTGATTTGTCTTAAAACATTGCAACATATTTTTCTTCAAATAAATCCTATCAATTATTTCAAAGGCCATTTTTCACGATAACTATTAATATTTTTTTTGTTTGAAAATCAAGTTGAGAAATCTTCTGGAATATTTTGTGGTCTATAATAAGTGCAGGCACAACTACAATCTACACCATTTCTTGTGTGGTTGTATTAATGACCACATTTAATTTCCATTCCTAGTAAATATTTTTTCCAGAATATTAAAATTCTCCGTATGATACGAACCATACAGAGGGCAATAACGGCCCAAGGAGCTTTAAAGGGTCGGTGCATTTTGACAGATTTGCACTTTTTTCATTTTTTTTTGTCTTGATGGGAAACTTTTTGCCACTTGTCAAAATTTTCGCTTAAAACTTTTTTGAACACAATTTGCCACTTTTTAGCTTCTTGTATAATCTGAATTTCTTCAGATTATTATTCTTAATTTATAAATCTTTTGAAATAACACTCACAAAACGCGCGTTTGCTTCCATGGTGTCTAAATAACAGTAAAATTATTATTTTTTATTTGGTACTATGGAGCCGCCTAAAAATACGCTTTCGACCACCGTCTCAGATTTATTTAATTTTATTTTTATACGATTTCTACGTCAAAATGGAAATTTAAATTTGTGAAAAAAGAACGGAAAAACCGAAATTCACACATCGAAAGAAATATTTTATTCAGAAGTTTAAAATTATCAAATTTGAGGGCATGGATGGGTCGGCTTATCAATTCGGCAAGTTTGCGGTGTGAATTAAATTTTATTAATTCCGGACAATGAGGGCTTTGGAGATAATTTCTGCCGATCCGTAGTTTCGTTTAAAAAGTATGCTTCAGATTATTAACAAGAGCGAAGAAACAAAACGAAGACATTTTTATAATATAGTGAAAGTAGCCATTCCAAATATTTTCAGCTAAGGATTCCAGAAAATTAGTTTGAAAAAATTTTGAACAAGAAATGAGGAAAATTTCAAAATATTTCCAAATAGTTTCGACCGAAAATCCCAAAAATATTGCCAGATGATTTGTGCGAAAAGTGGTCATTTTAAAGGGTTTTGTCGTTGATTTGAAACAAATAATGAAAATAAAATTGAACAAAAAATAAGGCATTTTTTTATTTATAAGTTCGCGAAAATTTTATCAAAAATGTCGAATTCGAAAAGGTTAATCGAACTCAAAAATTTCGAACTAAAAAAAACCATAATTCAAAAATCTCGTAGTTACAAAAGTTACCCTGGATTATCAAACATTACTTTGATGGGTATATTGAGAATAAATATATAAACCAGTGAAAAGTTTTTCATCAAGAGCCCATATCCGTATCTGTCAAAATGCACCGACCCCCTTAAGATTTGTGTGGCGAATTTTTCACAAAATCTTTTATTTCTATGTAAGCGATAAGTGATAGTTTTTTGTGATTGGTACCGTTTTTGAGAAAATCAGTTTGGAATTCATTTTTAATAAAATTCTTTATTTAATATATTTTGTTGAAAAATTAAATAAATATATTCTAGAACCTAAATTCGAATTACTGCGTGATCAAAATTATCCAGAAAAAGTAGTTTCTGAGTTTCCAAAACATTTACTTTGGCATTGTGATGAAAACTTGACAAAAAAGCACCTAAATTCGTTAGCTCTGACTACCCTTTAACTAAATTATAAATTCTAGATTTTGTTTTAATTGACCAATCAGAGCGTATCTTCCCCGAAGTCCGGCGTATAGGTGAAATCCGGCGTATAGGTGAAGGTTTTCAGCGTAAAAAGTTTCCCTTATACGCCGGACCCTGCTGTAATGTGGAAAACATTATTGAAATTGCGTAACTTACTTAAAGTAGTTCTAGAATTTTTGGAAAACCATCAATTTTTACAATCAACTCGGGGCGCAGCGACGTTTGTCGCAAAATATTTGTCATCTTTTCCTATCATTTTGAAGGCACAGCTAATCAGAGACGCAAATTCTATCCACGCTTGTAGCGGTGCCCCCGACTTGATTGTACGATTTGAAATTTCTTATCAATGATTATTAATCATACTTCAATAATTAATTTGAGAAACCGGCTGTTATGAGATAAATACTGAGAGTATATGATGTTTAAATTGTCAAAACATTTTAATTTCTGAATCTGGATAAATTTTACAAATACTGGACCGGAAGTGGAAATCTCAAAAATTACTTAAATAATTACTAAAATAAATTTACTTGAGTTATGTTATCTGATGAAAGTTATCCGGTCAAATCAAGTGTACTTTCAAATTGAAAATTAGTCTGGGCTGATACGGCGATGCTGAACTTTTTTGCACTTTTGTATTTGTTTTAGAATTCAAGATCGTTTTTGTGCAATTAACTCCACCTGCGAGGGAAAAAGGGTACTTTTGGGCGTATTTTTCGGTTTATGTGTTTTAAAACACAGTGGCGCAGGTGGGTTTAAGTGTAATACTTAATCTATTTACTAGTACAACCCTTATCTGGGAAACCATTATTTGTGGAGGGAAACAAATGACTATCCAGTTGGCTTGCAAGTCTTATGACAAACCGCACCAGAATATGGTTTCCGAGATTAGTGTGACAGAATATATTGTAAGTGATAAAAAAACATTTAGACCGTTACGGTTAGGTAGTAACGGCAAAAATCTATCAGCTCAGATTTTATTGAGTTTCGGGAGACTATTAGTTTCAGTGCTAAAATTGACCCAGAAAAAAATTATGTCCCGTTTTCCAAAAATTTTGCCTATCAATTGGCTTGAAATCATTCTCATTTTTTTTTGAAAGTTCCAAGCCAAAAGAAAAAGACAATTTTTTCTCATAGATTATTTTAATTCATGATTTTCTAGAACATATCAAAAAATCACCTCCCGTTTGCAAAAAAAAGTTTTGTCGGGCCTACCTTACGTTATAACTCGTTACGGTCACCTTAAAATTTGTTTTTGAAAATTCTGGAAGCAGTGAATATGAGGTTGTTTTCTAGTTACAAGCCAAATACTGACTATTTTGTATAGGAAATTAAACGATAAACATAGAAACTAAACTCTTGTCTTATCAAAAAATAGTATTTGTATAGATAAAGGCGGTAAATGACATCGAACTTTAAGCGGAAGCAATATCGTACTATTTACAGTGTCTCTAGGCAAATTTTGGAAAATAAAATAAAAAACGTAAATAGTGATGGTTAATACAGTATTATTCCTCAAATATTTATGTTTGCCATGTAAAATACCCCTAATAAATTATATGTTGCTATGAATCTGTGACCTGTACTGTTCGAAGATAACTTAACTTCCTGGCGAATTTTGTGACAAGAAGTTACATCAGTATTTTTTTCTTGTCTGCAAACATTTAAACATTTGACTAATTGTCAGACAAAGTTCTGGTCAATATTCTGTTCCAACCGAAATTGCTTCTCAGTAAAAAATAGGGTGTCCACAACGTTTTCAATTCGGCTTTTTGGAAACGACTCATCCGATTTGGTTCTTAATTGCTCAGAATGACCACACATTTTTAGAGGGAAAACTGATTCGAATCAAATCATTATAACAACTTTTTTAAATTATAAGTAACTTATAATAAGTTATAATAAATTTCAAATGTTTTTAGGGCAAAAATTTTGAAAATTGTTTGAGTTAGACCAATTTTTTGTTCGATTTTTTTCCCTAATATTTTTAGTCATTTTGAGCTATCTAAGGCCTCGATCGGGTAAGTAGTTTCCAACAGCCGAAATGTAAACAGTGTTGACACCGTATTAACAACTAAGAGGTATTTCGGTTGAGAAATGAATATGGGTTGTCCATGCTGATTGACGATTTGAAATTAAGAATTTTCAAAACTCAAAATGGGTATCGATGTTTTTAACCTATCTTGCTAGAGGAATTTTTTGTGTCATTGTAAGACTTAGGATTTTTTTTTTATGAAAAATTTAAAAAAAAAATCGATTTAAGGTCAATTTTTTTCGTGATTTTACAGGTAAATTTGTGATCCAGTTCTAGCGAAGCCCGTATAAGTGCTAGAAGGCTGATTTTTTGGCCAGTGAAATTAAGCGTTTTTTCGGCTACCCGTTTTTAATTGAAGTCGGCGACCAATATTTGACCTCTAATTGAGCGGTCAAAAGTTCAAGCGTCAATCTCAAGTTTCATCGTATAGACTCGTAAGTACCCCAAAAGAATCGGAAGGTCGACTATTTAATGAAAGTATTAGGAACTATGGGTCAATAATGTACTGAGAGGTCGCTAGAGAGCAAAAACTGGTCAAACCAAGGTCAACCTCAAGTCATCGTATAGACTTGTAAGTACCCCTAAAAGAATCGGAAGGGGTCGACTTTCTGATGAACGTATTAGGCAACAATCGGTCAATAATGTACTGAAAGGTCGCTAGAGAGCAAAAACTAGAGGAGCAAAAACGTTTTTGCTCTTTTCTTTAAAAGGCCGACCTTTGCATCAATAATTGACCAATATCCTATACGTTCATTAGAAAGTCGGACCCTTCCGGATTCTTTTGGGTGGCACTTACAAGTCTATACGATTGAACTTGAGGTTGACCTTTAGGTGTTGACCAGTTTCTTGCTCTCTTAGCGACCTCCAGTACCATTTTGACCCATAGTTCCTATACGTTATTAGAAAATCCAAGTTCGACCCTCCGAGTCTTTTGGAGGTACTTCAAGTCTATACCGATGAACTTTGAGATTGGACCTTGAACTTTGACCGGTCATTAGAGCGTCAAATATTGGTCGCCGACCTCAATTTTTTTAAATTCTTTTTAAAAAAAAACGGGCGTAGGCCGAAAACACGCTTAAATTTTCACTGGCCAAAAATAATCAGCCTTTCTAGCACTTTCATACGCGGTTTCGCTAGAACTGACACATTTACCTGTAAAATCACGAAAAAATTGACCTTAAATCGATTTTTTTTTTCTTTTTTTTTTTTTATTTTTTTTTTTTTTTTTTTTTTTTTTGTTTTTTTTTTTTTTTTTTTTTTTTTTTTTTTTTTTTTTCTTTTTTTTTGAAAAATTTTTTCATAAAAAAAAAAAAAATCCTACGTTCTTAAAATGACACAAAAAATTCTCTACAAGATAGAGTTAAAACATCGATACCATTTTTGAGTTTTGAAATTTTCTATATTTCAAATTCGTCATTTTGCTTGCACGCATGTAGTTTCAAAAATAAAACAAAAAGAATACCGATTCCGATCAACTGAGTCTTGTGAATCGATTACAATTAATTTAAATGCGCTATGATGACGTCATAGTCTATTTAAAGAATCTATATCCGAAATTCGAATGTTAAAAAAAAAAAAAAATTGTCGTCATGATAATATTTTTCGAGTAGTTCGACTATAACGAATTTAAAAAATCACCATAGAACCTAGAAAAATATGTTTAAAATGATTTATTTAAAATAAATTATCTTTTTTTATCATTTCTCTATTATAATAAGTATCTTTGCAACGAAATGTCAGTGTGCGCGGCACCTTTGATAAACAATAAACAACTCAATTGAAAAAATTCCATCCCGACATATTTTTCGATAATTTTAAACTTTATTTCAAAGATTTTAGTACAGTTCAATTATTTAATTGCAAACGAACTCATGCAGCATGCATGAGTCGCCAAAGTTTTTGATAATGAACTGCAGGTTTTGGTTGACACACTAGTGTGTAAGATACAGTCGGATTGAATAGCGCCAGGTTTGCACGATCAGGATTAACAAAACGGGCGCCCCCAGCGGCCTCCAACTGTCCCCGCCTCGAAAGATTTGCCGTATGAGCCCAAGTTTTATCGAATAAAAATGGGGGTTTGGCGGGCCTACACTTGTGAGAAAGCACAAATTCATAAGCACTTGTCGGACTAGAGTTAGCCGAGGTTTCTTATGAAGGAAGATAAGTTGATTATGTGGGGGAAATTACAGTTACGATTAAAAAATGTTTAGGTCTTTATGCGGAAACTTTTCTGAAAAAAAATTCAAATTTGCCAGTTATATCGCCAAATTACGAAAACAGTTTTTTCATTGTTTACGAATGACCTGAACGTAAACGGAAAATTCCTTAGCGTGTTGATTGACGACTACTTAGTTTTTAAAACTTATTGGGAAAGTTAAAATTAATTTTCAATATCATCTATGCGAGTTTTTAGCTGCTGGGCAAAAATTAACAGTCTCAAAAATCGTTTTCGTATTATGAATCTAATTTATGATTTACGAGTTTGTTACGAAATTAAAAAACGATTTTATTTATCTAATGTATTACAACAAATGTTCTCGGAACAACAAATTGCTTTCTTTTTTACGTCTTAAACATTTCAAACAAAAGTTATAGACCGTGAAAAGCAGTTGAAAATACCCAGCAATTACAACAATCAGCATGAACAGCCCCCTTAATTCTAAAGTTTCCCTTGTTACCCACGAGGAATGTCAAAATATTTTGAACCATTGTTTGCTCTCTGGCGCGTTTGTGGAGATAATTGAGTATAAAGACCAAGAAAAGAGTAGAAATTTCACTCGTTTTTTTATTTTAATTTTTAGTGAACTAATTTACATCTGTTTCTGTCTAAAATAGGTCACCAGACGCCTTTTTGGGCTGTAATTTGCCGGCCAGAATTATCGAAAAGACCCCGAAAAGGAAAGGAAGCACCTCCTCTCCAGAAAATGGTAATCACTTTATGAAGACAGATGGGTTTAAATTGTTTTTTTGTTTTTTTTTGTTAAAAAGAAATATTTTGAAAAGTTTCAGTTGATATTCAAAATGACACAATTTAGGCACGACGCCTAAGGGGCAAATATCGCGTTATTTATTGAATAAGGTCACCCAAAAGAGATAAATAGGAAGGCTTGATTAAGTAAGTAAAGTATCCTTTCCGCCGATTGACTTTTTTGTACGCAAAGCGAATTCCGTTTAAATATCACAAGTACAATAAATAAAAACATTTCAGATAACGATTTTGGCCAAGAACATTTTTCATATCACTTGGTCAATTTCTTTTTAAGGGATATACGTATGTCATATTTTAATTATCGATTTCAGCTTGTAGACGACCTTTCAGAAAACAATTTTTTATTTTTAAAATTTTCCATAAATTTTTTTTGGACATTTTTGTTCGGGCTTAATCGGCCCATATCCCTTTAACGCATTTATGTTAATCTAGGTTGTGCGGGTTGAGGGAGCCAATCCTTAGGCCACTCCTCAACCCGCACATCCTAGATTAACATTAATGCGTTAAGGGATATCGTCGAAAAATTTTGGGCAAATAAAAATCGGCACTATATGGCACTTTTCGGCGATATGGGGACAAAAATGAAGTTTCTCGTTCTAAACTTGAAACGCGTAGGCGTTCGAAATGACGTCATAATTTTGAAAAGTTTTTCATTTCATAAGGAGTTTAAAATGAGGTCTAAATAAAGTGAATGACCAAAATCCGTAGAATTACGTAGTACGTAATACGTACTCCACCCAACGTGGATTCAGGAAATTCAACCTTTCAAAAACTACGTCATTCATGTCGAATCGAAAATAAATTGTAATCAAAACTCAACGACCACGCGATTCGGTCATATTGGCACATTCGGCAATATAGGCACTGGCAGTATTTTAGCTAAAATCGTAAAGTTGCGAAAGTTTTTCTATCTGATCATATTTGAGTTCCGTAGATTTGCTAAGTTTTAACTTTCGATTAGTGTTCAAACTTTCTAGTCCCAAGTGCATATTCGTCCCAAGTGGGGCCTACTCATTCGCAATACTGACCTTATAACTGAATTATTTTTGTCAGCATAAGTCCTGATATGTTTTTCCCAATATTTTCTCCATTTTTTTTCACAATCTGGCGAGAAGATTAAGCTGTCAAATTACAAACAATTATTCTTGACAATTGAAGTACATTGGTGTATCCGTAAGGATTACATTGTCTTACCACAATGACAATTATTGCGTTTTCCATTCAGAACATGTTTACTCATTTCATGTAAAATAAAATAATCTCAGTATATGAAATTAAAAACTGATATCAGCATTTATGATTTTTCTACATAATTTCGACCCCTCGTAGCGTAAAATAATTTAGAAATGATATTTTTTCTAAAAAAAAATGAATTATTGACTATTCGAGCTGGTTTCATGAACCAATGAAAAAAAACAGATTTTTCTCGATAGCAGAATTCTGGAAAAAATGTAAATGTTGGAAGTAAACTAAAAAATTCTGAAAAAATATACCAGCTCATAAAGGCAACTTGTGTAGATGAGTGTCGTGATAAATTTACTGTGAAAACAGAGAGATTCCCCATTATCGCCGGCTCAATATCGCCCAATTTGCCAATATAGCCGAAAAATGCGTGGGCGTTTGAGGTTTTTATTACAAATTAATTTGTGTAAGTTATGATTGGCGTCACATTTCGAGATAAAATTTCCCAATCTACTTTTTAAATTTTTATTTAATTGTGTTCGGTGGAGTACGTAATTCTACACATTTTTTAATTTCACTTCATTGAGACCTATTGTGAAATCCTTATAAAATTTTTCAAACTAAACGTGATTTCGAACGCACATGCGTTTTTTATTTATGAACGAAAAAAATGTATTTCTGTCTCCATATCGCCGAAAGTGCCCTTGCTATATCGCATTTTTTGGAAAAACTTTCGGCGATATTGCATTTCGTTTTATTCAAGTTTTAAAACATGTTGAACAGGACCTGTTTTTATATTAATGGACGAGTTGCATGAGAATAAACTTTTTTTAAATACCAATATTTGATAATCAATGAATTATAAGTTTGATGGCGTATAAAAGATTTACCTGAAAACACTCTTGAGAACTAAAATTTTCTCATGTTCTTTTTTGAACGATCCTATAAAATTGTATGGTGTCCTATATTTTTCCAATATATGCATTTCAAAATATCAAGAACTCCAGTAATTAAAACAACGATAAAAGTTTTTGAATGTGACGTAAATAGTAGTAAGGCATGATAAATTTGATAAATATTCGATAATTTCATTTTTTTCTGATAGAGCAGAAGGTGCAAATAAGCACTTTGTAGGTTCAACTCCGAGTAGTACCTTGCGAATAGAAGCTTTCGATTAAACGTGAGCTTTCGAAATAAATCTTATGATCGACTATGATCTCCAAGTCTAATATTTCGAAAAAAATTCCATTTTTATCACTTGAAAAACTTAATTTATTACTGGTAAAGTCTGAAAATGAATCAAATTAATTCAGAACTAGTAGCATAAATATACAAAAAAACATTTTTATTTTCTTATGAATTGAAAATGAAATTGCTATGTTTATGTGGCCTTAGGGGGGTATACGACTCTGATTTGTCATTTTCTCGGTGAAATATACTGAAAACTAACAGTTCATGAGAAAAACCGAAAATGCTAATTTGTTTGATCTACTCCTTGTTGATCTATCCATTACACACAATAATTTTCTATCCCATTACACACTTATAAGTGTCACTTATTGTACTAAATTGTACAAGCCCTTTTCAAAAAATCATAAAATCACTATCACACATCCGATCTCAAAGTTACGACTTATTAAGAAGTTTAAACAAAATATCTTCAAACTTGTCTTTGTTAAAATAGTATATTTTTAATTTCAAAGGCTCAAAAGCGACACTCCTTCAGCTATAAAAGTCACATTTTCGATATTTCTGTCTATATATCAAACTCAGACATTTTCAATTATGTTTTTTTAATACATATGAAAGATTAAATAATTACCTAACTAAAGCATTTTTCAAAATTAGTTTCTGATTAGTATTATTTGGAGTAACGAGGTTTTTGTAACTCTAATTTTCAAAATTCTCGTTTTTACTTTAGGTTTTGTTTCGCCCAAAATAGATAAAATAAATTGTTTTAGATTAATCTATGAAATGACATTTTTTGATTATGTATATTTTAAAACTACAAATGTATATGAGGCGCTAAAGAGCACAAAAAGGCGCCAAATAAATGCAGGTTCGATCGTTTTATTTACATCATAATTATCAAAAAATAAGATCACTAGTATATATGGATGATTTGACAGGTGATAGAGCATTCGGAAGGGACGATTTGTCAACTGGGTAAATCTCGGTAAAGCGTCTGTATCACGCAGAGACCGGATATCAGGACCGAGCCGATGTGTGTGTGCATTCAAAAACAGATCGAAATAAAAAATATCAAAAAACATACTAAATCAGAGGTAAAGCTGCGATTGATTAACTTCAAGAGAGATAAATTTATAATACGGAAATATTAATCGGTAAGTGAGGTTAATTTATTGTTATATCCGAGTTTTACCAATCATACAGTATAATTCATAATTTATTTTCGTTTGTATTTCAAGTTGTTTTTTGTGATTTTTTTAATTTCGGCATACACAACTTAAAATCCCATGTGTTGACAAAGTATAGGTCTGATTAAACTTCAAAAAAGTCAGTTTTGTTTTTTGAAAAATTCTGCATGAGTGAGTGGAGTTTAAAAACATTATAATAATTCGTTTTATGTCAATCGTCAGTTTTGGGAGACAAAAAAACGTTCTTCATTTTTAAGAACGCTCTCATTTGACAGAAGATTATGCCATGGCATTTTAATTAACATAATCTTGATCCTCGTACAATTTTATATCGTCTCTGATGTTTTCGATCGAAAATATTTTCATACTAGACTTCTACAGCTATTTGTATGAAGCGGAGCTCAACTTTAAGAGGAGAGCTCACAATTATATTTTGTTTTGTTTTTCGTCAGCTCTCAGTCAAAACGGAGCGATGCAATCTAGTTTTAAAGTCGATATTTGAAAATGTCAGACAATTTTGTGTAATCATAGTGAATCTCATAAAAAAATTTATATTATATTATACTACATACTATATTATTAAGCGGTTAAATTCTACATCGAATTCTTGGGTTTAAAAAATGCACTTTTGAAATTTTTTCGAAAAAATGCGAAAATTTCGAAATTTTTTTGTGATGATTGGGTTCTTAGTACACTTAATTATCACCCCGTATCAATTTGGAGCATTTTTAATGCCTCTAAGGCCTTTATTAAATCAGAGTCGTATATCCCCTTAAATTATGTGGCCCACCTGCGCCGCTGTGTTTTGAAACACAGACACTAAAAATTGTATATCCTGTTTCAATTCTTTCTGTCAAAAGTCGAAGAACTACACTCGTGTGTATAATTCAGCCTATCTCAGCCTAGAGCCTCCCTATCACCATCACAAAATATATATGTATTCAACACTGAATTATACACACGAGTGTAGTACTTCGACTTCGAACAGAAAGAATTGAAACAGGATATAGATGTCTGATTTTCAGCAGCGGAATATTGAAACGAAACCCAGCAATACCTTATAAAGTATTAACAAAATCAAAGAGTCATAAATTATGACGATGTCAATCTGAAAAAACAGAACATTTCCTTCATATTTATTTTCTGAATTTTAGCGATATTCGATAAATAGAAGGTCGTGCCAGGTGAGGGTTAAAAATCGCCACAATAATATCATATCCAAGCTTGAAATTATTTTCAGTAAATTTCATTGAATTTTTTAAATCATTTGTTAAAATGCAATGAACACGCAAAAATAAGGAAATACAATTTTCACCTCAAAATTGTAAAAACTTTTCAGTCTCACTTTTTTATTCTTTTTCTTACAATTTGTTTAATCTTGAGATTCTCAAGTTTATAACATGTTATAAAAAGGCTTGATTTAGTGAACTGACATAATTTTTTATTAGTTTGTCGTTCATCCACATCACCCGATCAATTAAAGTTTTTATGAAGTTGTAACTAAAGCAATAATATAGGCACCAAATTCTCTTTTCAAATATAGAAGGCCTCCTTGTTCTCTAGCGCCGCACGTGATCTCGGTGGCGCCCGAGGGCATTCTCAGGAGCTTATAATCAAGCTGATGGAATTGGGTAGACACAGTCGACTCAATGATTTTATCGTAGCAATAAAACTGTTAGAACATGGCCCTAAAGGGGGAAAACATTGAAGCGGATTTGAGATAATAATGAAGAAATTTTATATTCAATGGTAAGTCTTTTACTCATTTTTACTGTAAATAAGGGTTTTAAAAGGTCAAGATGTTAAAAAACATGATTAAAAATTAAATCAGTCTACTTTTAATATCAAAATTTTCGAATATTTCAAATTTAACCGAAAATTTTTCGAAAATCTTGAGCTTTAACCTGACTCCAAACTACAAATTATTAGCTCGCTGACGGTGTCGGAGTATACGAGTTAACACTTAAAGACTATAAGTTAAAGTCACAAATTTAAAAAAAATCTTAAATTCTACGACCTTATTTTTTTAAGTAACCCTCAGATATGAAAATTTGTTTTTGATTTTATGCTAACATTTTACTTTCTAGATGTTCTACTCTCCCATGGGCTTTTGTACATACAAGAAGGAAGACTATTTTTATACGAATTTTATTTTTCTACACAAAAACTAAAAAAAAATGAATTCTCGATTTTCACGATTGAAAACTGAATTCAAACCAAAAACTGATGAAACCTTTATTTTTATACAAACTATTTTTATACAACTTATTTTTATAACGAAAACTTTTTTTCATAAAAAACAAAAAAGACAAATCTCTTTATTTTTATAAACCCTTAATTTTTATAATGCCATTAACCGCTTACTGTATGGACTTAGAAATCCTATCAAAATATTTATTTTTATACAATTCAACAATTTAACTCGCATTTTCTTATCCGTGTAATTTTGTAAAACAAACATCTGTAAAACTTTCATTCTGCTCTTTTTTTTCTATTCATAAAACACTCTTTGTGTGAGAATCAGGTTAACTCCTGGGCTAATGAATAAGAGCACCAGCTACTTAACAATCAAAAGGAGGTTTATTTTTTGTTTGAATAGAAAAAAAACTAATGGGGTGAAATGGGTGTTACAGTTTTTTTAATATTTGTTCACATTTTTGTAAATAATTGTTTATAAAGAAAGCATATCTTAAATTCATTCCATTTTGTAGTTAAGAGTTAAAACAACATTTTTCGTAATTATTAAACTTTCGAAAAATTATCAAATGTTTCGATTCTGAATATTTTTTAATATTTCGAAGGTTTTTTTTGCTCATAAATTATTCTTATCATTATTTTTTGTTCAAAATTAACCATTGATCAAATCTACTTAGTTTCATGAAAATTTGATTTGATTTTTGAAGAATTTTGACTTCGAAATTTTTCATAATCTATCATTTCCATCCACCTACGCAAAACTTTTTTTGTGTAACTTCAAATATAAAAGTACAGTACAAGTACTGTTTTCTTTAGAATTTCAGATTATCTGTATATTTGTACTCTTCTATTCATTTGTACATAAAAAATCATTCCATAGTACAGTTCTTTTCAAATGTTATGTTTCAAAACATTGAATTTATTTTCCGTTTTGACTTTATTATTTAAACTGCTGATTAAATAAAATAAGTTTTTTTCAATATTTCATTTATTTGCATTTCGAGAAAAAAGATGACCTGCAGAAAATCAGAATTTCCATACGGTGACGTAAAAGTAATAAAAATCAATTAATACGGTTATGAATCAGACCGAAAAACTCTATCAGACAGAGCTTCCGAATGAGTTCGAAAACTATGTACTTAAGTTTGCTTAGTTTTTAAACTATTTGGAAATTCTATTATAGTCTTCAAAATAGTCCATTCTTGCAAATCTAATTGTCATATATTTTTCTTAAGTTTTAAACATCAAGGGCCTGTTCCTAGGCTATGTATTCGAGCAAAAATTCACACTTTATATTTTTCACTATCTTCATGATTGGGCGAAAATCTGAAATTTTAGAAATTGACTAGAATTCGATTTAGTCGTCAATAAATAAGGCTCAAAAGAATTTCCTTAATTTAATTTTAACCTCGATTTTTAGCGACGACCAACCCCTTAAAGATGGCTGTCCTCGCTAAATCGTGTTGCCAGAGGGCGACCGTTTGTAAACTAGACCTGATAAGTTATTTTTATTCTTGATATTGAAAGATCAAAACTTTATCTATCATCAAACAGTTTCATTCAAACTTAATAATGGAGTCAAATTGACTCAGTCAATAGAGTAAATTAGGAACGGCAAAATCGACACCCTCAGATTTTATTTATTTTCGGAGCACTTTTAGTTTCTGTGCTTAAATTGACCCAAAAATTTTTTGGAAAGAAAAATATGTCCCGTTTTCCAAAAATAAGCATTTTTCGAAAATGTTTGCATTTCATTTGGCTTGAAATTATTTTTAAATTTATTTCGAAAATTCCAATGCAAAAGATAGGCAATTTCATTCTCATTGGTGAAATTTTGAAAAATTTTTTCGATAAGATCATTTTTATTCATGATTTCCTAGAACATATCACAAAATCACTTACCGTAGGCAAGAAAAACTTTTGTCGGTCCTACCTTACAATAGACGCTCTCAGTTTTTTTGCCACTTGCCAAATTTTAGAAAAATATAACCTGAAATTCAGGTCCTGAATGCGTTGAATTTTGAAATTGATTTCTAGTGAATTTCTTTATTCAAAAATTAAACATGTACAGTTCGCAAGGGATCATAATCATGTAAACTTCCAAGAATCCCTTCTGGATTTGTTCTATTTGAACTGCGTGATTTTCTTGCAGAATTTCTGCTTGACGATTTATGACTTGAATGTTGCGCAGAAATATGCCCTGGAGATCTTGGAGCAGGTACTGGGCCCTCTTTTCTTGACCCTTCTTTTGGGGTCATATAAATAACAGAAACATCTTCAGATAACTAAGATAGGCTATTCGCCATCCAAAGCTTAATTTTAACTTGCAATTTGGTCAAATGCACATTAACAACTATTTTGAAATACAACCAAGTTTTGAAAAAAAATTTTTTTCAATTTTTGAAGAGAACAACATTTTTTTTATACCAACTTATGTTTAACTTTAACGAAAACAACGTAAAAAAATATAAGAAATTTTTTTCGATTCTTTACCCTTATTTTTTTTTTTAATTTTTTATTAATCCAATTTATTTCATAATTTATAAGGGGATTGAGGGTGCTTACATTTTAAAGTGTATTTCCGAAAAAATACTAGTACAGGGGGGGCAATATCCCTTTAACGACCTTTTCTTAATATAGGATGTGCGGGCTGAAAAGCGGCCCCATGAGTGGCTAGGAGGGGTCTCAGGAGTGTTAGGATTGGCTTCCTCAACCCACACATCCTAGATTAACAAAAGGTCGTTAAAAGGATACCGCCGAACTTGCCGAAATTTTTAGCCGAAAACCTACGCAATTTGGCAAAAAACTTCCTGGGATATCCCTTAAAATCACACGTTAAAAGGAGTAGTGGCTACGCATTCTAACCAAAAAGTGATAAAGGGATATAGGTTCTCAGGACAAAGGGGTTGCCCGATATCGCCGAATGTGCCAATATCGCCGAAATTTTTTAGCAAAAAACTTTCGGCGATATTGAGCCCCCCCCCCTGTATATCCTGTTCAGAGTGAAAAAACACAAAAATGGTAAGGATGTACTAGACTGGGAAATGAGCGTCCCTGATTGGCCGGCAGGCGGCCTGTACAGTCACCCGTCGCTTAAAATCCGTATCCCACACCACAATGAAATCTCTCTCTCTCTCTTCCCCCAATTTTGTGTTTTTTCACTCTGAACAGGAAATATTTCTCACGGATCATTTTTAAAGCACTATCTACAGCGTCAATGACCCAATTTGTTTTCCACATTTATGAAAATACATGTAAATTTCGAAATTATGAAGTAAAAAAAGTATACAGAGTTGGTTAAACATGGAAAAATATTTTGTTGGAAAGCCATTTTTCTGCGTTTATTTTTCAAGATCGTCATTGTTTGAACGTTTTTTTAAATGACCATTTTTACAACTTTTTTCTGGCGCAATTTAGAGTCATGGTTATTTGAGAATAAGTCTCAGTTTTCGAAATCTGGCCTTGAAAAATATAATTTTGAGTACTTTTGAGAAAATTTAGCGTGAACCAATCAGAAGCTTTTGTTCAAAATTATTTAAAAATATAAAATAATTTTTTTCGCATTAAAAAACGCTTTTGAGTTTTTTGACAGTGCTTTAGCATGAATTTTAACGATTTCCGGTACTTTGTCATGAATACAGTAATCCCTGGCAAGTAAAGTGATAAAGCTAGCGAATCAAAAATATTTTGAAAAACATTTCTGGTGTAATTCTTCCCAACGAGCAACTTTTAATGCGTTTTATTACGCTGCAAAGACAAATTTTTATGAAGCACCCTCATTCCCCTGCTGATAAATATTGAGAGAAAACCATTCAAATATAGCCTGTTACGAAGAGTGATTTTAAACAACAACAAAAAAATTTTAAAGGTTCGTTCATAGAAAATCGTTCTAGAAAAATTAAGCGAACAGCCAAACCTGAGAGCTATTCTTTCGCGAAGCAGTGAAATCGGGTACCGGGGGAACTAAGCTTTGATAGTACTTATCTTTTGATGCGTCCATATAAACATCCTCTTCCGGTTTAATAACAGAACCAAAATTTGACCTTTCAATTACTATTTTATCAACGTTTAGTGGTTGTCGTTTTTCTTCAAGTTTTTTCTTTCGAAAATAGACCACCAAAATGCACACTATTAGACAAATTAAAATCAGTATAATTATAATAATTATTATCCAGAGAAAGCCGAGTCCACCACTGGTTGCTTTGGCTTCAATAGGGCAAAATTCATCTTGCAGTTGGGTCAAACTTTTTTCTTGAAATGACGAAACTCTTAAAATGGATATCAATATGAAAATTAGAATTATTCTCAAAAATATTTTAGAAAATATAGGGATTTTTTTCAAAAATGCAGTTTGCAGAATAACCAAATTTCACAAAAACTTCGATTTTTTTGAAATTTTGACTTCCTGGCCAAATATGGTCAGTTATTACAACAAAACCTTCAAGCACAAATATCGGCAATAGACCCGATTTGAAACAAAAAATAACGCTTGAGGCGCTGACATCTTGTGGTTGAAAAATAAAAACAATTAAACCAAAAGTTTTCGTGTCTGAGAAATTTCTGAACTTTCATGGGTATTTTCAGGAAAATCTATAAAAAGGTCTTTACTTTTGAGCTTCCTTTGTAGCTAAAATCTGGCATACCGAGATAAGATTATAAAATGAAATTTGGGATACCCTTTCCCAACAGCATTTCTTGCAGCACATTTATAAATATATTCTTCGTTTGGATCCAAATCATTTGTATCGATTACTATAGAGCTACCAGAAACCGATATACTATCACCAGGAATACTCCAATCAAATGAATCGACACTAAAATTACAATTGTGAAACTATTCGTTTTTTCGGGTTTTTTTGCTAAGATTCTTAAGAATTTATTTAAATAACTTGTTTTTATTATGAGGTTGGAAATACAGTATTGAAATACTGTATTTCAAATACAGTATTTTAACCTCAAAACTTAGGGCTTTTTTTGTTTATTTTTTTTTGAATTTTTATAGATATCCTTGAATTAATATGGTCTTTGACATATGAAAAACAGTACAAATTGTTATCTTTTCAGATTTTAAAATTCTAGGTTGGAAAACGGAAAAAAATTAAATTACAAATTTTTTTACAGAAAATTAAAATGTTCACCTGGGATTAGACGGTAAAGTGCTTGCGTCCTCACAAACCAAATTGAGTTTTTTCATATTAAGACAGTCTGGTTGGTGAAATCTGATTGTGGGAACATCCGGAATAAATTGAACATTTAATTCCATTCTTTTAATAATGTCGTGTTCAAGAGCCTCATGTTTTATAACACATTCGACAATCGCTTTATTCATATATCGGGTCGGCTTTATCGTAAGTACACTTTACATAGGGTGGGAATTTCACAAACTTCTAACTCCACTGGCATTTTTCACACTAGTGCGCTCGCACGACTTTATAGGCACTAAGACCTGATTATAAGTGAAACATTCAAAAATAAAATTTGCTCAAGTTTTGAGCCTTGAAATTACATTTAAAATTAAGTCTGCTTTCTGATTCTCTGATACCGTAATTTTGCATTCCAAAAAGAATGCCTTTGATGGAAACTTTTTGTTACACGCGAATTTTTGAATGAAACGTTTTTTTAAATCAAAGGTATAATTTTTTAGCTTACTTTGTTTAATCTGATTTGTTCCAGATCATTTTGTCCGATCTAATTTTGTCGGAGCACCAAAAAACCAAATAAATTTAAATCACCGATAATTAATTGGTGACACCAATTTGGTGTCTAAAATTTAGACTCTAAATAAAAGTAAATACAAAAATATTAACATTTCATGCCAGGACTACTAAACTACTATGTTGCATAGTCTATGTAGTGTTTTCAATTTTTATTTCTCATCAATTTTGGCGCATCTTAAACCAAAAATTATTGAATTTTGAAAAAGTAACACGGTTAAATCCACGTCACAATTTGGTTGATTTCAGTGAAATATGTTTTTAAATTTTTAATTGTGCAAAAAGTATTTACCTGGGGTTCACAAGACTGCTAAAACATACGTAGACAAAATGTTGGACAGTACATTGGCCAGCACAAAGTAGAAAATTTTAAAATACTATTTGATAAATAAGTAGTGTTTGAAAAAATTTCACCTAAAAATTACAAAAAAATCTTATTTTTCAAAAAGCGCTTGAAATAATATAAAAAAGGGATCCGACCCTGGGATCGATAGATCAAATGACTTTTTCATAATAGACCATTATCGACTATGAGAAATCGAATCAGATTTTTTCTGGCGCGTTTCCACTTATTTAATTTTTTAAAGATTTTATTTCATAATAGGAAATATCGCGCGCTCATTGGTCAACTTTTGCCCTTTTTTTTAGGTCAAGATGGCTCATAATTTCAAAATAATACTATCTACCAAAATATTCTGACTGCATTGTAATAAGCCTTACAAAAAAACTAACCCTTTCTTTGAACATCTGATGTCAGGTGATCCAATGTTCCGAGAATATCAGAATTCCAAGAAACTTTTGCACTCGGTTTTCCTCCAGACGCAAAACATCTTGCTACGGATACAGCATCTTTTGATTCCACCAAATCACTTACCAGGACGTCTTTCAAAGTTAAAATTATTGAAACTTGAATTTTGAAAAGTGGTCCCGGTTACAACGTTATGTATAGCTTTGGCCCAAAGCCTTTGGGTTTGAAAACAACTCACCAATTTGTTTTAATGCGTTTTCAAAACAAAAATATCGAATTGTGAATCACAATTTGTTACGAAAAAGGTTTCGAGTCGAAATTTTATCACCGGATTAAAAAATCACTTCCGGTCTATCTTTAAATGTTTCAAGGCAGATCTATTTTATTCTGTGTATCTTGTTTATGTAAAAATATAAAAAAATATTAAAAATTTTTATCAGGAGATAGATTTACAAAAAGTAAAATATTCAAAAATGATTGTTTTTTGCTGATTTTTGAAATTTTGAGGTTATTTTTTTTTTAAATGTTAAAAACAATGATTTTCTAGTTTTTGGTTCATGAGTATCTGATAAAAATTCTTAAAAAATCCGATAAAAAACCTGATAGGAGATAGATTCTGAACATAACAAGGAAGTATAGTACCGGCAACATACCAGAAGGTGTAACGGTTAAAATTTTTTTTTTGGTATTTTTCAAACTAAAAAAAAACACGGTAGATTAAATATAGCTCTACAAACGACTATTTTCAGTAACTATGAAAGACTTACATTGTAAGTTTCACTCCTCTTTTACAGCTAAGAAAATCAAAAAAGGCACCAAAATCAGTTTTTATCTGAAAAGTTAATTTTGAACCATAACCTAATCCAGACAATTCAAGAGATGGTGGAATGATAATTGTGATCATGAATTCGTCGAAAATCTTCATTCCAGTTTTATCTACAATACTGATCTCATATTTTCGCTGAAATAGAAAAATGTTAACAAAAAAATGTGAAAATCGTCAAAAAATAATTTTATTTTTGATAAAATCGGACATTTATAATATTTACTTTGCATAAATCATAAAAAAACCTTAGCTAAAATATTTAAAATTTCAGTTTGCTCATGGTAAAAAATAACGTTGCATTGGACTTTTGAACGATCTCAAGATATAAATTACATCCTGATCTAGGATTCCTGAATCATTCTTATTGACCATTGAAATAAGTTTTCTCCACTTGAAAATGAGAGTGCGTTAACTTCTTGAGAACGTCAAAGTTAAGTGTTGGCTTCCGATATTTTGATTGTAAAAATTGCTGAAGTCGTAAATCACAATTCTTAATTTTCTACTTTTTTTCGAAAAAAAATTCTGTTTTTAATCTGAATTTATCAATTTTCCTCATTTTTGAAAAATAAATACGATTGATATGATAATTTTGCCAGTGCGATTTTTGTTCTGAATATTTCCGGAATCGTTTAAGGGGGTGCCATAAGTCCGAAAGATTGGTAAATTTTTTCAGAGCGATACATATAGGCGATACATATTATAAAACATATGGTGTGAAAAATTTTATTTTTATTTTTTATCTTCAATGAAAGTAGTTATTCTTGCGAACGTTTATATTTTTAATTTTCTAACATAACTAAGTATCTGTGAAACTATAAAAAACACTTTTTATTATACATCCATTTCCAACTAAACCCGGCTATAGAATTTTCTTTGAAGACAATATTAATAAACTTCAGACATTTTCGGGTGTTATGTGCTAAAAAGTCTTGTTCCTATTTTGCGCATTTAAAATTTCCTAAATATGAAAGTTTTTTTTTCCATGAAAAATGGTCAAAAATGGCCAAAAGTAGAGAAAAATAACTTTTTTTGAGATAAAAATTGACTTTCAATTGCGTTTTTATATTAAAAAATGTCCTGACTATCAAAAGAAATTCCGCCTATAACACCCGAAATTTGATTGAGAATTTTTTGCAAGCATAAAATTTATAAAAATTGAGTGCCAAATGGCACTTACCGGTTGTAATTTCATCCATAGTTAATAAATGATAATCGCGCGACGAGCCCAATTAGTGACATTTACACTGGGTGCACCCTTATCCGTACGATGTACCCTTATCCGAACGATTTTTTTGGAAAGTTGACGAAACACCCTTAACCGTACGCCCTTATCCGTACGGTAAAAATTAGAGAACAATTTCAGATTCTAAAATTTTCTATATTTTTTTCAAAAATTAAATAACAATTTTCATTTCGGAAGTAAAAAAAACACATACTGTTGACTTTACAATACAACAAAATAATTTCTATTTTTTTTTGAATAAATCAGTTAATTTCAGTTGTTTTTTTCTTGGTTGAATAACCGATGCAGAATCTCCGGCTGATAATCTTTTTCATCCATTATTTTTTCCTGAATTTAAAGCAGTAGGCAAGTCGACGGATTTTTCAGGGACAATAGTCAAATTATTAATACAACTTGTCATGTAGCTGGTCACGTTCAAATTTTGAATGGGAACAGATTTCTGTTGTAAATTTTCAATAATTTTTCAAAATAATCCTGATGGTAGACTTCGCCAACAAACGACCCATATCTCCCGCCATATCGATTACGGGGGCTCCTGGTCATTTTTTACTAGATTTTCAGCCGAAAATTTTATTTAATTCAGCTTTTGCTTACGAATCATCCGATTGAATTCTTAGATAGCTAAAACAGAGCAAAATATCTGCTGAATAATTGAATTGAAAAAATTGGTCCGAATCCGACGATTGTTACCAATTTTTTAAAGAAAAACTTGTCATTTAACAACTTCAGTAATTTCAGAAAAAGATAAAATAAATTGGTCCAATGAACTATTTTTATTTTATTTCTTACAAGATATTTGTGCTCAGTTTGAGCTATCTAAGATGTTATCGGATTATTGTTTTTAATGCCGAATAAAGTAAAAAAATTGGGCTTGAAAACTCGTGAAAAATGACCAGGAGCCCCGTAATTGATATACTTTGTAATTCAGACAGCGAGCATTCTGGGTTCTCTTCGCTGTAAGTTGATTATTTCACCTTTGGAGGTATATATGATATACCGTTATACGGTATATACGTATATCTGTCTGATTAAATAAAAGGCCTTAGAAGGCATTAAAATTTCAAATTGATACGGGGTGATAATTAAGTGTACTAGAAACCAATCAATCAAAAAAAAATTTCAAAATTTAGCATTTTTTCGATTTTTTTCTTTATAAAAATACCAGGAAAAATACTTAAGTATTTTTTAAAGATGAATTTAAAAATAACGTTTGCTCGAATTTGACGGCTAAAACTCAAAATATCGACTTTACGTAAGCCAACTTTCTCATACAGTGTTTCACTGGCTTTCTTTTGAGCCTACTTTCAGAAAAATCGAAGCACTTTTTTTTTCGGAAAAATGACCAAAAAATCAATTTCGAGTTTTAGCTCGAAATTGCAAGAAAAAGCTCTACATTATCTCTTGCATATTTTCTGAGGAATATTTTATAAAAAATTTGAGACCATTTTGCAAAATATCCAACGGGAGTAGATTTTGAAGTCTGAAATTGTTAAAAATCGTTGGTTTATTTGGCGTTCTAGATTTGTTCAGTCGCCAGATCAAAAAAAGCTCTCCATTAAAAATTTTATATACGTAACCGTTACGTGATCTGTGAAATTGAGCTCAATTTGATAACCGCTGGAGGAGAGATAGATTTGAA
Source organism: Oikopleura vanhoeffeni (assembly GCA_004367855.1). Lineage (NCBI taxonomy): Eukaryota > Metazoa > Chordata > Appendicularia > Copelata > Oikopleuridae > Oikopleura > Oikopleura vanhoeffeni. The sequence continues at coordinate 105,743 of SCLH01000935.1, read as the reverse complement.
TTTTGAAAATGTTCACCTTTGTTACGATACTGTACCTATTGGTGTAATGGTCAAAAATAATTTGTGATGTACTTTTTCGCACAGATTAAGGATAGATCTACCAAATAAGCATTTTCGGTTTTCTCTATAAGCGTTTATAGTTTCGACTATATCACCGTGAAATTCACCGATATGTCAAATCTGCCAGATATCCCCCATTAAAGGTTTAATGTCGGCCTTTATCAATTTTCTTTGACATTTTTATCTGGATTATTTTTAAACAAAAGTTTTTCTATATCTAGAATTCCGTTATTCAAACATTAAGTACATAACAGCCTGTATTTCACGAAATATTTAAAAAAATCTTTTTTTGCTCTTTCTTTTCACTCGACCCCGAAAAAAGAGTACGCCTTATTTCGTACATTTATTGGCCGAGCTGAGGCTTACGGGATAAGGGGTGCACCCCCCAGTGTAATAGATTTAATAGATACCAGAAAATTAATGACGTGTTTCTGCGTCCTGATTTCATTAAGAATTCAAAAATTACTATTTAAAAAAAATTTCATATATTTCTAAAAAAGTGGAAACATGGAAAAATAAAAATTTTATGATTTTATCAAACAGCGATCAGAAAATATGAAGGCTATATCTATAGCTAGTGTATATAAAAAAGTTATAAGGGCTATTTTTGTTATTTACCCATATTATTTTAATAAAAAATCTGAAAAAATTTTGGAACGAAAAAGATGCGGAAATTTTCATATGTTTTTTTGAAATTTTACGATTTCAAGAAATGAAAACTCGAACTCAATCTTCCTAATTGGATAAAATGCATTTGATTAAAGCTAAACATATTTATATCGGTTTAGCGAACTATGAATAAGATTAAAAAAAATATAATGACTTATTATTTCGTAGTTATATTGGACTCCAGGCTGCCGAGTTTATGGCACCCCTTAATCACCGGAAAGGGTATTGACCAGTTAATTAGTGTTCACGAGAGGCGCTAAGATTAAAAACTGGTATTTATTAAGCGCTTTGTGGTCATAATTAACTTAATTTTAGTTTTCTTTTAATTAAAACTATTGCAGCATGAAATGAACTTACAAGATTTTGACAGAAGTAATCTTTATTACGAAGAGTCTTTTGAGCCTATTTTGCCCGAGATTAGATATGTTTTTAAGTTATCTACTGTACCAGATGAGAATAAGAAAATCATCTCAGTCAATATTAAGACTAACTTCGTCTTTAGTTTACAGATTAAATCAGTGAAATGGGTGCAGGTAAGCACGGAGTGAGATTATAAATTTCAATTCAGCTTCACGTTGCCAAAAATTTTCCACCTTTTTTACCGTTACGGAACGGCGTACAAATAAGGGTCTTTAAAAAATCGTTGATTAAAAACATTGATTTATAAGTTAAGGGTGCGCACGGATACGCTATAGACTTTGCCATATAGTGACTATATTAAAAATCCCTTAAACTTTCAGACAAATTAGAAACAAGTTTAGGGCCTCGGTGCATTTGACAGAAACGGATATCCGCGGATATGGGCTCTTGATGAAAAACTTTTTACTGGGTTTATATACTCTCAAGTATACCGTCAACAGGTAATGTTTCATAATCCAGGCAACTTTTGTAAATACAGAATTTGCGAATCTGCTTTAAAGAAAATTTTGAGTTCGAATTAAACTTTCCGGATTCGACAAATTATGAGAAAGTTTTTTGAAAAAAAGTTCCGAACATTATCAAAAAAATGCTTTATTTTGTGTTCAAATATTTTTTGCATTATTTGTTTCAAATCAACGGAAAAATTCTTCGATATGGCTTCTTTAACTTTTCGCGTAGGTATTTCGCGTAGATTTCGCGTAGGTATTTTTTTTATATGCTATTTGAAAAATCATATGACACTCTTTTGGGATTTTTCGTCGAAACTATTTGAAATATATTGAAAAATTTTCCTCATTTCTGGTTCCAAAATTTTTAAACTAATTTTTCTGGAATCCATAGCTGAAATTATTAGGATGCTACTTTCACTATATTTAAACATGTCTACGTTTGTTTCTTCGCTCTTGTTTTATACTCTGAATCATACTTTTTCGAATGAAAATACGGTCTGCGCGAAATAAAGTTCAGCCCTCTTAGTCAAAAATTAAAAAAAAAATATATTCACCCAGACTTGCCTAATTGGTAAGCCGACCTGTCGACCGTTTTAAATTTATTTCATTTACATCATGAAAATAATATTTTCTTCCGATGTGTTAAATTTCGTTTTTTTTTTCAAAATTCGATTTTGACTTAAAAATCGTATGAATGAAAATAAATTAATTTTCAACGGTCGACAAGACCGTAATTTTAGAGTTACTAATTAATAAAAAATGAATGTTACTGTAATTTAGACACGTAACTTTCATACGCGCGTTTTTTTGAGTGTTTTTCAAAAGACGATTTATAAAGTGAAAATAATGATCTGAAGAAATTCAGATTATACAAAGTAAGCTGAAAGTAGGCAACTTGTGTTTGAAAAGTTTTATCCGAAAAATTCGAAGGGACAAAAAGTTCCCATCAAGACAAAAATTGAAAAAGTGCAAAATCTTCAAAATGCACCGAGGCTCCTTAGGGAGTGGTATCGCTGATATTTGAGCCTCTTCCAAGGTTATTTCCCGCCAAACTAGCAAAGGTGAGTACTCCAAAAACATTTGTAACTAACAAACCAACCTTCGCGGTAATTTGAACTTAACAGTAATCTGATACAGTCCCACCTACGCCGACAGCTACGCTTTTAAAAAGCTTCTTAAAAAACACGCAGTTCATACCTACTCCTTCAATTTTCATCATTTTTATTTTTTTTTGTGTCAGGCTCCGGAGAAGCCTTACAAATAATGCAAAAGCGCTTTGTTCTAACATTTTGCTTTCAGCGGACAAAAACGCGAAAAAAACAAAAATTTTGAGAATGGTCAGTTTTGGAGGCTTCAGGCAATGCTATCTCGTCCACCAGTTTGAAGACAAGTTTCGACTCATACTGCATCTGAATCAAACAAGACTTGTTTGACAATGAACTAGAGAGTTTTTTTTCAAATTTTGCTTCGGCGTCTCTTGGGCCATTGTCACTTTTCATTTTTAGCCAATGTTTTAAAATGGTCAGTTTTGGAGGCTCAAGAAAAAAGCTATCTCCTCACCAGTTTGAGAGATACAGTTTCGACTCCTTTACTGCATCTGAAAGCACAAGACTTGTTTGACAATGAACAAGAGAAGTTTTTTTTGAAATTTTTGATTCGGCGTCTCTCTGGGGGCCATGTCAACTTCATTTTGAGCCTAAATTTTTTTGACAGAATTTAGAAACCAGAAAAATGCTTCAAAATAATTTTTTCCGTAAATACAAACACTTTTAAGGATTTTGGATGCAATTTTTAATCCTGTAGCGTCAAAAGAAAACAAATTAGCGCACTTTCAATTTAAATTTATAATAAATCAATAATTTTTTCTTCGTCTTTTAGGCTTTTTGGCCGTCGAAAGCACAATTTTAAAACAAAGCAATTTTGCATTATTTGTTAGGGCTTCTCCGGAGCGTCACACAAAAAATATAAAAAAATGTTCGAAAATGAAGAAGTAGTACGAACTGCGTGTCTTTTTAAGAAGCTTTTTAAAAGCGTAGGTGAGATTGTATCAGATTTCTGTTAAATCAATATCGCGAAGGTTGGTTCTTTAGTGACGAATGTTTTTTGGAATATCACCTTTGCTAGTTTTGCGGGGAAATGACCTTGGAAGAGCCTCAAATCAGCGACACCACTCCCTTAAGGGACATAAATTATGTCCACTAACCGATTTCAAAAATGTTGAGAACCGTGGGGCACTTTTAGACTAAAAAGTTCAAAATCAAATTTGAACTCTACTCTGAGTACGGATGGGCTGCGTTGATTTAAAAAAGTATTTGAGCTTTCAAAGACTCTATATCTTACCTCATCGAAAGGGTCACATTTTTCATATGAATTTCATTGTTGGAGATGAAAAACGACTAGCTTGCTTAAAGTATGGTGCCTTTTCACTGTATTTCACGGCATGAAACAATAAAAGTTATTTCCTTTTAAATTGATTTCTACAGTTTCCAATCAATAGCGGATAATTGAAATTCTCTCCATTTTTTAATCTTGAATTCACTGCAATATAGCTTGTGAAATTAATCACAAAAATAAGTATTTTATTTATTCATCTTCAAATTCATGTTTATTCAAAATTATGATTTAAGTACTACAGCACGACATTGTTTGATATATCTCATAATGACTGAATTTCGCTCGTTAAATTAATAGGAGACAAATGTACTTTTTTTATCAAAAATAATATAGAATACTTTAGTCAAATAGCTACATAGTATACAGCAGGGTCCGGCGTAAAGGTGAAAGTTTTTCGGAAAATCATTTACCTATACGCCGGATTTCGAAAATGCCTATCTTTTGCCTTCACCTATGCCGGACGTCTTGCGAAGAAACACTTTTTTTTTAAGTATGCGCGGGTGTTGCGCGAGGTTACGTAGGATTTTTGCGTAGCATTTCACCTATACGCCGGACCCTGCTGTAATATTAGTGTCTTTTACGCATATTTTCTGTATTCAAATAATAAATAGGATTCTTTCAAACCCTCAATATCGCAAACAATCTTCTTAAGGGTGGTCTTTCGCTAAATGAGGCCCGAGAAAAAATTCCGTGAATTTGGAACAATGGATTTTTTAATGAAATATAGACAATTATAAGCATTTGCGGTAGTCGAATTATTTTATACATTCTCAGGAAAACACACTTTTATGTGGTTTCAAAAATATTTTGTTCAATAGTTGAAATTTCTTGATTTTTTGGCAAAATTGAAAACACGACTTATTGAAGAACGAGAGGATTTCGTTATATTTGACAAAACTCTCCTAGGTGATCAAAGAGACCCTTCAGTACACATTGCATGTAGGTTCGAATGGTAACTTTTTCATCAGAGCGAAGATACATTTTGATTTGAGACCCCTAAATAGGGGCCAAAATAAATGTTTTTTTGATGATTCTGAACGCGGAATCCAAGGATTTTTTTCCCAAAACTCTTCTAGTGAGCTTGCATACGATGTTGCCCTGTTAATTTAAAGTTCTATAAATCATTGCTATACCTTAAAAAACTCAGGAGCAGCTACATTTAAAAAAAAATTCCATTCAGTTTTTGAAGCTCTGTTTGTGGATTGGACGACACATTTCGTAGAAATTCGATTTATTTGTTTTGAAGAAGCAAGATTTTGGTTTCAAACAATATATCAGAGGGATAGTGATATTTGATAAAATAATTTTGGTACTCTTTTCGGCAATTGGCCATTGAAAACCCAGATTTACAGCTTTTAGCGTCGAAAAACCTCCTTAAGGGTGTAGATTGCTAAAATTATGAAACTGAGGTTTCGTAGTCCGAATTCTCAAAAATACACATCAATAATGTAAAAGTTTTATTTTGAATTGCGACACAAAAATCTCCAATTTGACGATATTTCTAAGTCATAGAGTGGCTCAAACCAATAAAAATGATAATTTTATCTTGATTGCTTCTCAATGGGCCTCATTAAAGAAAGTGTTAACCTGTGGATAGGTTTTTTTGAAATTTATCGTGGTTGATTACATTCAATCAAACATAACATGCCAATACCTGTGTTTGAGTGCAATTCCAAGTACATGTTATGATCAATTTCAGCGACCACCACCTCTTATAATAAGTGTATGAGACAGAATTAATAAATGAGTTGAAAGCATATTAAATTTTGAATTAAACCAGTTAATTTGTGCTGAGCATTTGTATTCTAACGTCCTATATCGCCTTATCGTTTGGGTTGTCTGACTATTAACACGAAAATTAAACTGTTTTGTGAGAGCTCACGATAGACTTTTTCAAGGATCAAAAATTTTAATTGAATATTCACTGAAAAAGAATCATTTGGGGTCCATGAATCTAGAACGCAGGGATATGTGTTTTTACATTTTTTTCTTGATTGAAGAACACTTTCTAATCTGTTATCATTGACCTTGTTAGGTTAGAGTTACCCACTGACCTGTTTTGTCAGTAGTAAAATTTTTTGAGGAATCCGAAGGAAAACTGACCAAATCACAACTTTTATTTCTTTATCATTATATATATTACTCTATTTATCGACCTTCGTTCTGTATTCTGGATGTCTGACAGACAACGTCTTTTCTTGACACGGTTTCAGATTTCATGGATTCGAATCTGCCCATTTAAATAATCTATAGGTATCCCTTTATTCACCTTTTGGTTGAGAATGCGTAGCCACAAACGCTTAAAATCACACGTTAAAAGTAGTAGTGTACGACTTTTAAGCGCAAAAGGTGATAGGATAATATCCCTTTTGGGTTAGATGCGTAGCCACAACGTGAACAATCACACGTTAAAAGGAGTAGTGTCTTACGCATTCAACCAAAAGTGATTAAAGGGAATATCTCAAATCCCTGTAAGATGGCTGGTTATAGGGTGTGGCAGTGACACGGTCGTTTACAGGTTGCAAAAAATTAATTTTGCATAATGCCGATTTAAAACTTGACACAATACAGTATTATAAATACTACATTAAGGGGGGGCTGCCGTAATATGGTACCTTTTCAATCCGCCTATCAATAATTCAGGCAGTTGTGAAAAATCTGAGCATACTCGATTTATAGTCTAGCTTCGCCCTACGATTCCATATTCTCAAACTTAACATTGTTCATTCACACCACCAGGTGGTAGAGCTATATTCTAGAACACCAGCTATTTTCAATAGTATCTTCTATTAGGCAACTACAAGGCGTCTTGGAAATTTACACAGAAGTACGGGCAAGAGTGCAGGTGCACCAATGATGTTTGTCCCATTTTTTTGAATGTCGCTCGTTGAATGCTTGCTTAGATCATTTGAACGCCGATTTTTTACAAATTTTTCGTCATTCAAAGTAGATTACTTCTCACTAGGACGGATCTTCAGAATAAGACCGTTTTTTCGACTCAGGTAGATAAATTAGTGTCTCAGATATGTTTGTCTCGATTTTTGAATTTCACCCTAGAATTCTAAGAATCTATGACTATAAGAATAACCGGAAATGAAAAGTTCGAAAAAAAAAAGTTCGATCTGATCGCGAACAAAAGTCACCAAAATTGAAGCTGGAGATTTCACTGAATGAAAAAGTTGGGCTTAATATTAATCAAAATTGTTTACACATCAGCGTCAATTCGATAATTCAGGTTTAACATTTTCTGCTTACAAAATTAAGTTGAAATTTCTAGAATTCGATTAAGACATTTCGATAATTTATGGTCAGGCATACGTTTTCGGTGAGTCATATTCACCAATAAAAAATGTTCATATCATTGGTGAAATACCAGTTTTCATGCGGAGTTAAAGCAAAAAAACAATATCGTATTGTTGAAATTCTAGATTTTGTTCTAGATTTGTCTTGAAAAAAAGTAATTGCCACCATGAGATTTCCATTGGGTCAACTTTAGTCGATAACCGATATTAATGGATCATCAATTATAGTCTTATAAAGCTCAAAAATTACGACGCCACCCCCTTAAGCATAAAAAAGTATTAGTGAATTTCAAATTTTTGCGGAAAATGCATAGTGTTAATAATACATTGTTTTTCTGCTCAAATTTATAAAATATGCAATAAGAGTGTGGTGGTTAGAAAGCATCATCATTTCAACTCAAGTAATCATTTATAAAATAAATGTAATCACATACGCGAAATGGAAATACTGTTTTTGGAGGCTCGGAGCTCAAATGACCAAAACGATTTTTTTTTGTTCTAGTAGTAAAAATATTTGTCATATTTTCGGTTACTGTTCGTGTTTATTTTAAGATTTAACCGTTGGACACGCCTAGTTTAAATTTTCGTCAGACTATACTGAAAATTAGCATTGATTACTAAAATAATGAGAGCAACATCTGATCGATTACTTACATCAGGTCAACTGAAATATTTTTAGTAATTGAATTAATTATGCACTAAATCACTCTTCCAGGAGTTAAAGATCACAAAGTCGGTCAAATCTGTTGATGCTAATTACCATTAAATATGTTTCCATTTGAAAAAAAATATAAAATAATACAGTTGATGAAGAAGAGAAGTTTAATGCAATATCATGATTATATCGGACAGAGGCTAGCGTTCAACATAAGTACATTGAAATCCCTTTATCTAATCACGCTTAAAAATTCATCTAAAATTGGCAGACTTATGGTTTTCAAATAAGCCGGATTACATTTAAGTTGATCAAGTTCGGCCTGTATTAACGTTTCCTTTTTTTATCAAGAACTCATGAATTTATTTTATTCACCGGTGAAACGTTAGCTGAATAGGCCACAGAAAGTTTATCTGAACGGAAGCTCAAAACCAGGCTATTTCTCATTAATATACTTTATTTCAAAAGATCTCTACCTGGAATACTTTCATACATTTTTTCTGTAGAGGGAATATTTCTCTCAAGAAGCGATCAGTTCTTGCCGTGCTTCTTCTGTAGGAAAAGGTTTGAACACTTTTGACTATCGCTTATTTTTGGAAAGTCCTTTACTTGTAGTGAAAAGTCATGATTAATTTCTTTTCTTGAGAGTCTGAGAGGGTCGGTTGTTATGTAGAAATTTATCGCCTCGATTTGCGCTCGTCTGGTCAACATATGAAAAACCAATTTACTGAACTATTTTTTGTCAAAAACCAATCAACTGCCTTGCTTAAAATTGGATCTGTAAAAAATTGGAAGCTTTTATGACATTTTTTCAGACCGTATATTTTTTCAGAAAAGTGTCAGTTTTCGACGTTCGGGGAAAAGGCTTCATATAGCTGAATCAATATTATTGGTTGTAATCATAAGTGAAAATTTTTGAACCTTGTTCAGCATAAACGATAAGCACCACAAAAACTGTGCAAGCAGAGGCATTGCATCAGCATCTTTTTGTCATACTGCTTGAATTCCTCTCNCTCAGCCGTAGTCCAAAACCTTGCGCGTCGATTCAAAGATAAATAAAATTTGCGACGACAACTAATAGTGAGCTCATAATGAGCTTGTATCACATGATATGCTGAACTTTACTTTCAAATTTATAATAATAAAAAAATTTATTTTTAACGAAAAATTATAAATTTGAAGAAAGTTTTCGATCTTGAAGAATTTTTTTCAACTATGATTTTTTAAAAATTTTTGTTTATTTTTGAAAAAAATTGACCAATTAAAAAAAATCTCAAATTTTAAACAAAAGTTTGAAATTTTGAAAAAAACTATTAAATTTTCAAAAATAATTTTAAAAATTTTTTTAAAAATTAGAAAATTTTTTCCAAATAGAAAACTTCCTTTCAAATTGGCAAATTTTTTCCGAAATTGAACTAAAATTTGAAATTTTTTAATACAAATACAAAAATTTTCAAAAAATTTACAAACTTACCTTGAAATTTGGCAATGTTCTGATCATTTCTCAACAAAAATAAATAAAAAAACAGAAAAATCCCTTTTATCGACCTACAATCGATTTGAGGAACATTTTTTTTAAATTTAAACTAAAAGCTCTAAATGTTCTGCTCATTTCTCAACAAAAATAAATGAAAAAACAAAAAAATCCTTTTTATCGACCTTCGGTCGATTTGAGGATCATTTTTTTTTAATTTAAACTCAGAGCTTTAAATCCCTTTTTATCGGGCTTCGGCCGATTCGGGGCTCATTTTTAACAAATTTAATTATAAAATCCTCTTTTATCGGCCGTCGGCCGATTTGGGGCTTATTTTTCAAGAAAATTAAATAAGAACTATAATATTATTTCTCAACAAAATTAAAAAAAAAATATTCCTTTTTATTGGCCTTCGGCCGATTTGGTGCTCATTTTTCAAAAAAATTAAATTATAAATATAATATCTCCCATTATCGGCCTTCGGCCGATTTGGGGCTCATTTTTCAACAAAATTAAAATGAAAATATAATATTTCTCTTTATCGGCCTTTGGCCAATTTAAGACTCATTTTTTAACAAATTTAAATTAAAAACCAAAAACTTCCTCATGGGAAAATTTAAGAATTAAAAGCAATCTTGTCGAATTTTCAAATTGAAAAAAATTTTCNCCGATCCGATCTTGTAAAATTTTGAGGCCCGAAATTTCCGAACCGAACCGATCTTGAAAATCTGCTCGGATGCCCTTCCCTGCTGTAAACTAGCAAGAAGTTTACTAGTACAGCTTGAACTTCAAGCAAACCAACTTCATCCTTCTCAACATGCAGAAATTATAGTTACATTTCTGGCAGCAAGCTCTAAACTTGAACTTCTCAGAGGTGCAACAGCACTACAAAGAACCAATGTCAACGAATTTTCCAAAATGATTAGAATTGACTTGGGTTTATCTAGGAAAGCTCAACTAAAGAAAAAACTTTAAACCATAGTACAAGCACATGGAGAATCATTCCTCGAATTAAAAACTCGAATAGAAAATACTTATAAGCGTTTGCATGATAAACAGAATTTCTCATCAGCTGATGAACACATCCTCATAGAAATATTTACATCTGCCTTGCAAGAGGAAAAGATAAAACAGCAACTCCAACTTGAAGATGTCAAATTCCAAAATGTTCTTAAAAGAGCAAATCTCATCAAGCAAGTCATGGAACACACCAAGACCCCGGATCATGAAGATGCACATCTCATAGAATCCATTTATCAAATGATGATTAGCCAAAAACCGAAGAAAGGTGACAAGGTTCGGAATCGGGACTTTCAGTCAGAATCAGAAGTAAACATCAGACAAACAGAATATATGGAAACAACAAAAATGACCAAATGCAGTCATTCTATGAAGATGGACCTTCAGACTATTATGAAAAGCAGGGATTGACCAATTAATATGAGTGAAATTTTTTTGAATTTTGACAATTTTAATCTGTTTACAAAACAAAACAAAAAAAAATATGTTCAAAATACTGAAGCATTTATTATCAGTATAAAAAAAAACGTATGGATATAAAAAAAGAAAAAATATTTATGAATTACACTGGGTGCACCCTTATCCGTACGCACCCTTATCCGTACGATGTACCCTTATCCGTACGATTTTTTGGAAAGTTGACGAAACACCCTTATCCGTACGCCCTTATCCGTACGGTAAAAATTAGAGAACAATTTTCAAGATTTTCTAAAATTTTCTATATTTTTTTCAAAAATAAATGAATAACTAGCTAACTTGCCACGGTTATAGAACTATTTTAGTGAATATATAGACTTTACAATACAACAAAATAATTTCTATGTTTTTTTNATTATTTTTTCCTGAATTTAAAGCAGCAGGCAAGTCGACGGATTTTTCAGGGACAATAGTCAAATTAATAATACAACTTGTCATGTCGCTTGTCACGTTCAACTCTTGAATGGGGACAAATTTCTGTTGTAAATTTTCAATAATTTTTCAAAATAATCCTGATGGTAGACTTCGCCAACAAACGACCCATATCTCCCGCCATATCGATTAGGGGGGCTCCTGGTCATTTTTTACTAGATTTTAGCCAAAAATTTTATTCAATTCAGCTTTTGCTTACGACTCATCCGATTGAATTCTTAGATAGCTAAAACAGAGCACAAATATCTGCTGGATAATTGAGTAATTTCAGAAAAAGATAAAATAAATTGGTCCGATGAACTTATGTTTAATTTTATTTCTCACAAGATATTTGTGTTCAGTTTGAGCTATCTAAGAATGGGGTCATGGTGGAGTGGGATAACCCAACTAAATTCTATTGTGTTTGTCTACTTAGGGTTTATTTTAGGATTATCAATAAAATTGACACACAAAATCAGGTGTAACAAATTTTTGAAGCGACAAAATTATATTGTGCAAATGAATCAAAAAGCCGCGAAAACCGTTGAAAATTTCTATTTTAAAATTTATTTATGAGTTTGTACAATTTCAAATATATATTGGTACACAGCATGTAGAAAAGTAACATTGGAAGCAAAATACAATTTTAATAAATGAATTATAAAATAGTTTATTCAAGCTCATTTTCAGGCTCATTTTGAGGATCTAAATGAACAGCGTAAAAAGCTAGTGGTTTTAAACAACCGAACTTGAAAGAATATTGCAGAACAAAAACTTCTTTGTCGATTACGGAAAGTAAATTATATTCGTTGGTAATCCGAATTTCATTTTTAAGATTTAATAAAGTTTGATTTTTTCTATGATTGAGAATACCTTGAAGTACTTTGTTTTCATATTCACAACAATAGTCGGCTTTGAATTGATGTAAAATTTCACAAGCGCCCTTGAATGCAATTTTACAGTAATTACAGGCACGCTTAAGTTTTTTATTAATTGATTTTATCGAATTGGTAGACGTTTCGGATAAATCTTTGCCGTAATAATTCCAGTTATTACTTTTAAATGTTGCATTTTGAGAAAAATAATCCGCTTCAAGATAAGTAATATAAGTTTCAAAGCTATTTTGAATATTATAATGTTATCGGATGAGTTGTTTTGGCTTGAAAACTCGTGAAAAATGACCAGGAGCCCCCGTAATTGATATACTTTGATAATTCAGACAGCGAGCATTCTGGGTTCTCTTCGCTGTAAGTGATTATTATCACCTTTAAGGGTATCCCGGTCCCTAATTTGACATATTATCGATGTAATATCAGCCAAACAGAGNGCACATTTTATTTTTAATTTAACTCATGAACCTAATTGTTTAATTAAACAGTAGGTGCGGTTGAAGAACGTTTTAGAAAGCTGGTCATTTTAAGTTGTTTTTTTGGAGGTATAATCTTCAAAGTTGGAGTTTTTTTCATAAGCGGCATCGAATTAGATCGGATCGGAGCTGGATCATCTTGGTTTAGAGACTCAACATCTGATAGACATTGCGTGTCAAATCCACCGACAAAACTACCTGTTAGCGAATCTTCATTTTCATAAACAAGCTCAGGATTGGGAACGAGTTCCAGAGTTACCATATTATCATTGTAAAATTTTTCGATGGATTTTAACGTTTTGGAGGACAGAGGAATTTCGATGACTCGATCATCTTCTTCATTCTCTGAAACTAGTTCATCCTCTGACGATTCTAAAACTTTATCCAAATATCCTGCTTCAATCCAACCTCTTTTAATTTTAAGCGTTTATCTAATCTAGTAATTAAGCGTCGTCATGATTTTTCTGGACCATACCGAAATATATGTTGCATGTTTTATATTGCTCCAAAATATCAGATTTCAGACATTTCTTGAATTCATTATGTAGTGATAATTTTACACGAACGCTTTTTTGAGTATTTTTCAAATGGATCGAATTAAGCAAGTCTAATTTTTTATCCAATATTCGGCGTATAGAAGTTTTACTGCCAGATTTCTTAACCCCCTCACACCCAAAACCATTGAAATTCCCCTCACACCCAAAACGCCATTCGGGGAAGCCACTTTGGGCGGTTATTGCGGAGATAATAAATGCGATAAAATATTCATTATTTTTAATAAAGCAAGATCAAGGATAGACTTAAATTGGAGGCTTATATTTGTTATTATTTTAATTTTGTGTGCTCGATAAATGCAAGACAAAATAGAGGTTCAGTTTCAGGTACATCATCGGAAAAACATACATTTTTAAAAATCACATATGAATAAAAAAAGATTAAATAGTACACTGGCTACTCAAATATAGTCTCTGATTTTAAAAAGCTCATCTCAATCGTCTGAAAAAGAAGTTTTCGTATCCCTTAGCGCCAAAATGCACGCGCAAAAATCGAAAAAAAAATTAATGAAAATAGTTTTCAACTCGAACTCTGAAGGCTTATTACGGTGAATTTAGGAATTGAAAAAGTACAAAATTATTTTAAAATTATTGAAATCAAGGTCAGACTTAAATTTTTAACATTTAATTTTTTGAAAAATTTAATTATCTTTGGTCAATATTAGCCGAAAAAATGAAGTTAAGTTTTTACCAACAAAAAGATTTATTCCAGAGTGATATGCAAATTATAAATAAATAAGTCAAACCTCAGCTTTTTGAATCTTTTCTCTGAGTGAAAATATCTCTATTCATTAGCATACAACATGATAATTCCTATTTTTCTGTACCAAAAAAATACATTTCGAAAATCGGTAAAAAAGTATTTTTGAGTATAAAAATAAATGTATTTGATCAAGATGTCAAGCCACTAAAAAGAGGACAACTCAGTTTTTCGGCCTACTGTAGGCTTGATTACGCGGCGTGATACCATGCTAATCGAGCTTCAGCTAGATTTTGCAGCAGCTTGACAAGACTTTGATCGTCGTCTAAATGGCGTAAAATACAATTTTTATAGATTTCATTTATTCATCCGACGGAAATCATAATTAAAAAACATGAAATTAAAATTTTCAAAATGCCTTATTATAACGAACAAGGTCTTGAAGATTTTGTTGAATACTTCGATAATGATACACAGACTGAGGATCTTAGTGATTCTGAAGATGAAATGAATGAAGAGGCAATGATCAAAAATGTTAAATTCGTTGAAGAAACTAGAAAAATAAAGAATGTTTGTTTACTTTAAGGTTTCAAAAAACCAGTCTTATGTTTAGAAATGTGCTCTTTGTCGCTTCGTATCCAATTCCATCTGAAAATAAAAATAATTTTTTTTCAAAATATAATAATTCGCAAAAACTAGAGTTTTTTTATTTTTTCGAGTTTTTAGACCGAAATCTACGAACAATTGAAGCGACAAAATTACAAATAAAACAAAGTAGGAATAAATATCTTTTGAACTGCTAGTCGTATCAAATTTATAAAACCATTTTAAGAAAAAGAATTGCGAACTCTTCGACACATTTTCATGAAAAGTCTGTAGATTGATTATTTTTATCTCGTTTTGAGGATTTAAAAAATCTCGCGTCCCCGAATGGCGTTTGGGTGTGAGGGGGTTAAGGCGCTATTCCATGATGTTTGCCAGTTTGTGGTAGCCAAGGTGTGGATTCTCTTCACGTAATTAAATCAAAAAAAATTTATTCAAAATAGCTATATTTCGACCGTTCACGCTCATTTTTATAAAGTGGCATTTTTTAATATCAAATTTTTCGATTACTTCTTTANAAAAATCATATTTCGAGTTTTAGCTCGAAATTGCAAGAAAAAGCTCTACATTATCTCTTGCATATTTTCTGAGGAATATTTTATAAAAATTTGAGCCATTTTGCAAACATATCCACGGAGGAGTAGATTTTGAAGTCTGAAATTGTTAAAAATCGTTGGTTATTTGGCGTTCTAGATTTGTTCAGTCGCCAGATCAAAAAAAGCTCTCCATTAAAAATTTATATACTACCGTTACGTGATCTGTGAAAATTTGAGCTCAATTTGATATACCGCTGGGAGGAGATAGATTTTGAAGTTTTGAAAATGTCACCTTGTTACGATACTGTACCTATTGGTGTAATGGTCAAAAATAATTTGTGATGTACTTTTTCGCAAGATTAAGGATAGATCTACAAATAAGCATTTTCGGTTTTTCTCATAAGCTTTTAGTTTTCAGACTATATCACCGTGAATATATCACCGTGAATATGTCAAATCTGCCAGATATACCCCCTTAAAGGTAATGTCGGCCTTTTCAATTTCTTTGACATTTTTATCTGATTATTTTTAAACAAAAGTTTCTATATCTAGAATTTCGTTATTCAAACATTAAAGCCTACATAAAGCCTGTATATTCACGAAAATATTAAAAAAATCTTTTTTTGCTCTTTTTTTCACTCGACCCCGAAAAAAGTACCCTTATCCGTACGATTTTTGGCCGAGCTGAGGCGTACGGATAAGGGTGCACCCAGTGTAATAGATTTAATAGATACCAGAAAATTTAATGAGTGTTTCTGCCTGATTTTTCATTAAGAATTCAAAAAAATACTATTAAAAAAAAATTTCATAATATTTCTAAAAAAGTGGAAAAAAGGTGAAAAATAAAAATTTTATGATTTTTCAAACAGCGATCAGAAAATATGTACAGGCATATACTAGTACGTGTATATAAAAAAAGTTTAAGTGGCTATTTTTTTGTTTTTACCCATATATTTTAATAAAAAAATCTGAAAAAATTTTGGACGAAAAATGCGGAAAATTTTCATAATGTTTTGAAAATTTTACGATTTCAAGAATGAAAACTCGAACTCAAATCTTTCCTAAAATGGATAAAAATGATTTTATTAAGCTGAAACATATTTATATCGGTTTAGCGAACTATGATAAGCATAAAAAAATATAATGACTTATTATTTTCGTAAGTTATATTGACTCCAGGCTGCCGAGTTTATGGCACCCCATTAATCACCTGGAAGGGTATTGACCAGGTTAATTATGTTCACGAAGAGCGCTAGAGATTAAAAACTGGTATTTATTTAAGCGCTTTTGTGGTCATAATTAACTTAGTTTTAGTTTTTCTTTTAATTAAAACTTTTATTGATCATGAAATGAACTAAAAGATTTTGACAGAGTAATTTTTATAACGAAGAGTCTTTTGACGCTATTTTTGCCCGAGATTAGATATGTTTTTAAAGTTATCTACTGTACCAGATGAGAATAAGAAAATCATCTCAGTCAATATTAAGACTAACTTCGTCTTTAGTTTACAGATATAAATTCAGTGAATTGGGTGCAGGTAAGCACGGAGTGAGATTATAAATTTCAATTCAGCTTCACGTTGCCAAAAAATTCTTTCACCATTTTTTACCGTACGGAACGGCGTACAAATAAGGGTCTTTAAAAAAAATCGTTGATTAAAAACATTGATTATAAGTTATAAGGGTGCGCACGGATACGCTATAGACTCTGCCATATAGTGACTATATTAAAAATCCCTTAAATTTCAGACAAATTGAAACAAGTTTAAGGGCCTCGGTGCATTTTGACAGAAACGGATATCCGCGGATATGGGCTCTTGATGAAAAACTTTTTACTGGGTTTATATATCTTCTCAATAGACCGTCATGTAATGTTCATAATCTCAGGAACTTTTTGTTAAATTATCTAGTATTTGTCGAAATTATTTGTCTTTTAAAGAAAATTTTGAGTCGATTAAACTTTTCCGAAATCGACAAAATTATGAGAAAATTTTTGAAAAAAGTTCGAACTTATCCAAAAAAATGCTTTATTTTGTGTTCAAATATTTTTTGCATTATTTGTTTCAAATCAACGGAAAAAATTCTTCGATATGGCTTCTTTAACTTTTCGCGTAGGTATTTCGCGTAGGTATTTTTTTATATGCTATTTGAAAAATCATATGACACTCTTTTGGGATTTTCGGTCGAAACTATTTGGAAATATATCGAAAATTTTCCTCATTTCTGGTTCAAAATTTTTTTTTCTAGAAGTTCACATAGGCTAAAATACTTAGGAATTGCCTACTTCGCGACTAATATTTAAAAACATGATGTTGTCACGTTTTTCGTTTCTTATCCTCTTGTCTTTACTGACATACCTTTTTCGCAAATGAAAATCGGTCCTGCGCGCAAATAAAGTATCAGGCCCTCGTCGTCCAAAAATCTAAAAGAAAAAAAGTATTCACCAGACTTGCCTATATTGTAGCGACCTGTCGGACCGTTTTAAATGTTACTTTATTATAACTCACTCGAAAAAAATATTTCTCCGATGTGTTTTAAAAATTTCGTTATTTTCAAATTTCGATTCTTACTTAAAAATCGTCATGAATGAAACAACTCAAATTAATTTTCATACGGGCTACAAGACCTGCTATTTTAATACAATAATAAAAAATAATACATAACGTAATTTAGACACGTAAACCTTTCATCACGCATCGTTTATTTGATGTTTTTTTTCAAAAGATAACGATTTATAACAGTTGAAAATAATGAAATCTGAAATTTACAGATTATACAAAAGTAGCTGAAATAAGAATTGTGTTTAAAATTTTTATCCGAAAATCTTCATAGGGACAAAGTTCCCATCAAGACCAATAAAAATTGAAAATCAGTATCAATAATGGCATAAATGCACCGAGCGCTTAGGGGGAGGTAGTATCTCTGATTTGAGCCTTCTTCCCAAGTATTTCCAGCCAAACTGCAATGGTACTCGCAAAAACATTTGTTAACCTAACAAACATCCAACCTGCGTAAATTTGAACATGAACCAGCATCTTGATACAGTCCCACCTCCCGACAGCTACGCTTCTTAAAAAAGCTTCTTTAAAAAGACACGCATGTTTCAGCAAACCGACTCCCTTCAATTTCTCAATTTATTATTTTTTGTCGGCTCCGTAGAAGGAACCTTACAATAATCTTGCAAAAGCGTCTAATTGTTCTTCTACATTCTGTCTCTCAGCGACCAAAAACCGCCGAAAAACCAAAAAATTTTGAATATGGTCAGTTTGGAAGCTCAGGCAAAAATCTCCCCACCGTTGAGAAAACAGTTTCGACCTCACTCATATGATCATACGCCATCTCTGAAATTCACAAAACTGATGTTACAATGACAGCTACGAGTTTCTTCTTTTTTCAAATTTCCTTCGCGTCTCTTAGGCCATGTCAATCTTTTCAATTTTCAGCCCAAATGTTTAAAATGGTCAGTTGGCATGCTCAAGAAAAATAAAACTTCTTCTCCTCCTACACAGTGAAGTACTCGCTCATTACTGCATCTTTGAAGCACAAATCTTGTTATAAATGAATAAGATTTTTTGAAACTTTATTCGCGTTCTTGGCCGCCCATTTCACCTCATTTTGAGCCCTATTTTGTACAAAATTTAAAACCAGAAAAAACTGCTCAAAATTAATCTTTTCCGTATAAATACAAACACATAAAACCTGTTTTAAGGATTTTGAGTCGCCAATTTTTAACCTCTAGTAGCGTCAAATAGAAAACAAATTAGCAGCACTTTCAATATTAGTATAAATCAACATCAATAAATTTTTTTCGTTTTAGCCTTTTGCCGTTTCAAAGCAAAAATTTTAAAAACAACAACAATTTGCATTATTGTAGTTCTCCGGAGCGTTCACACAAAAAAAAAAATAAAACATGTCGAAAATGAAGTGTGGTCGAACTGCGTTCTAGTTAATAAGAAGCTTTTTTAAAAGCGTTAGATGAGATTGTATCAGAATTACTGTAAATTCAAATTAGCGCGAAAGTGTTCTGTTACTTGACAAAATGTTTTGAATATCACCTTTGTAGTTTGCGTAAATACCTTAAGAGCTCAAATCAGCGACACCCACTCCCTTAAGGGACATAAGTTATGTCACATAACCGATTTCAAAAATGTTGAGAACCGTGGGGCACTTTTAGACTAAAAAGTTCAAAATCAAATTTGAACTCTACTCTGAGTACGGATGGGCTGCGTTGTATTTAAAAAAGTATTTGAGCTTTCAAAGACTCTATATCTTACCTCATCTGAAAGGGTCACATTTTTCATATGAATTTCATTGTTGGAGATGAAAAATCGACTAGCTTGCGTTAAAGTATGTGCCTTTTCACTGTATTTCACGGCATGAAACAATAAAAAGTTATTTCCTTTAAAATTGATTTCTACAGTTTTCCAATCAATAAGCGGATAATTGAAATTCTCTCCATTTTTTAATCTTGATTCACTGCAAAATATGCTTGTGAAATTAATCACAAAAATAAGTATTTTATTCATCTTCAAAATTCATGTTTTATTCAAAATAATGATTTAAGTACTACGAGCACGACATTGTTTAGATATCTCATAATGACTGAATTTCGCTCGTTAAATTAATAGGAGACAAATGTACTTTTTTTATCAAAAATAATATATAGATTACTTTAGTCAAATAGCTACATAAGTATACAGCAGGGTCCGGCGTAAAGGTGAAAGTTTTTCGGAAAAATCTTCACCTATACGCCGGATTTTCGAAAAATGCCTATCTTTTGCCTTCACCTATACGCCGGACGTCTGGAAGAAAACTTTTATTTTAATATGCGCGGGTTGTTGCGGAGGTTTACGTAGGTTTTTGCGTAGATTTCACCTATACGCCGGACCCTGCTGTATATTAGTGTCTTTTTACGCATATTTTTGTATTCAAAATAATAAATAAGAATTCTTTCAAACCCATCAATATCCAAACAATCTTCTTAAGGGGTGGTCTTCGCTAAATGAGGCCCGAGAAAAAATTCCTGAATTTGGAACAATGGATTTTTTAATGAAAATATAGACAATTATAAGCATTTGGGTAGTCGAATTATTTTAATACATTCTCAGGAAAACACACTTTTTTGTGGTTTCAAAAATATTTTGTTCGAAATAAGTTGAAATTTCTTGATTTTTGGAAAATTAAAACACGACTTATTGAAGAACGAGAGGATTCGTATTTTGACAAAACTCTCCTAGGTGATCTACACAGACCCTTCAGCTACACATTCATGTAGGTTTCGAATGTGTAACTTTTCAATTCAGGGAGGAGATAAATTTTGATTGAGACCCCTAAAATAGGGCCAAAATAATGTTTTTTGATGATTCTGAAGCGAAATCCAAGAATTTTTTCCAAAACTCTTCTAGGTGAGCTGCATACGATGTGCCCTGTTAATTTAAGTCATAAATCATTGCTATACCTTAAAAACTCAGGGAGCAGATACATTTAAAAAAAAATTCCATCAGTTTTGTAAGCTTGTTTGTGATTGGACGAAACATTCGTAAAATTCGATTTTTTTTTTGAAGAAGCAAGATTTTGGTTCAAACATATATCAGAGGGAAGTGATATTTGATAAAATAATTTGTACTTTTTCGGCAATTGGCCATTGAAAACCCAGATTTACAGCTTTTTAGCGTCGAAAACCTCCTTAAGGGGTGGTGATTGCTAAAATTATGAAACTGAGGTTTTGTAGTCGAATTCTCAAAAAATACACATAATAAGATTAAAAAGTATTTAATTTTGAATTTTTGGAACAAAAATCTCAAATTTTGACGATATTTCTAAAGTCATAGATGGCTAAACCAATAAAAAATGATAAATTTTTATCTTGGAATTGCTTCTCAATGGGCCTCATTAAAAAATGTTAACCTGTGGATATTTTTTTGAAATTTATCTGGTTGACTTACATTCAATCAAAACATAGAACATGCCAAATACCTGTGTTTGAGTCAATTCCAAGTACATGTTATGATCAATTTCAGCGACCACCACCCTCTTATAATAAAAGTGTAATGAGACAATTAATAAATGAGTTGAAGCAATATTAAATTTTATTAAACAGTTAAATTTGTGCTGACATTTGTATTCTAACGTCGCTATTAATCGCTCTTAATCGTTTGGGTTGTCTGCTTTTAACAACGAAAATTAAACTGTATTGTTGAGAGCATCACGATAGACTTTTCAAGGATCAAAATTTTAAATTGAATATTCACTGAAAAAAGTAATCATTTTAGGGTCCATGAATCTGAAACGGGGATATGTGTTTTTACATTTTTTCTCTTGATGAAAAACTTTTATATCTGTTATCATATCCTTTTAAGGTAGAGTTACCCACTGACCATGTTTTTTGTCAGTATAAAATTTTTTGAGGAATCCGAAGAAAACTGACCAAAATCACAACTTTTATTTTCTATATATATATATATTACTCATTTAATCACCTTCGTTCTGTATTCTGGATGTCTGACAGACAACGTCTTTTCTTGACACCGTTTCAGATTCATAGGATCGAATCATGCCCATTATAAATATCTTATATCCCTTTATCACCTTTTGGTTAGAATGCGTAGCCACAACGTTAAAATCACACGTTAAAAGGAGTAGTGGCTACGCATTCTAACCAAAAAGTGATAAAGGGATATATCTAAAATCCCGTAAGAGTGGCTTATAGGGTGGGCAGTGACCACGGTCGTTTACAGGTTGCAAAAAATTAATTTTGCATAATGCCGATTAAAACTTGACACAATACAGTATTATTAATACTAATTAAGGGGGTGGGCGTCGTAATCTGGTACCTTTCAATCCCGCCTCATAATAATTCTAGGCCAGTTGTGAAAAATCTGAGGATACTCGTTTATAGGTCTAGCCTTCGCCTAACGATTCCATATCTCAAACTTAACATTGTTACATCACACCACCAGGTGGTGAGTATATTCTAGAACACCCAAGCGTTTTTTCAAAGTTATACTTCTATTAGGCCCAACATACAAAGCGTCTGAAAATTTACACAGAGTACGGGAAGAGTGAGGTCACCAATATGTTTGTCCCATTTTTTTGAATTTCGCTCTTGAATTTTCTAGAATCACTTTTGAACGCCGATTTTTACAATTTTTCGTCTTCAAANAGAATAAATGCCACCTCTGGACCCAGCACTTAATGAAAGCACGATTTAATAAGGCACTTTATAGCGTTAAGGAATAAGCTTCATCAAAATTCAACCCTACGAATTGAAAAAAAAATCCCGAGTTTGACCCCCAAGAAAAAATTAAAAAAAAAATAAAAATATAATACCCGCTACGTAATAAAGATTAATAGAAACTCCGAAACATGCCGGTTGTCCAAAGTCATTAGAAATTCCTAAATCTATATTAGAATTTCCTAAAAGTCATCAAAGACAAACGCGTTATCGAAATAACGCACAATTTACGACGACGTTACGTTCGGCGAACCGGAACACTACAGAAAAACGTGGACCATTGGAAAAATCGGAAATGAGTTTAAAATCGTCAATTTGCGGTCAACTCAAAATTTAAGAGGTTATTTTAATACGGGTTTAGAAACTAGACTTCAATAATTTTCTAATTCCGATTTCCGGCCACCTTTCGAGAAAAACCTATAACTAAAAAAGCAACCAAAATATTTGGACTAACAATTAAATTAAAGCCTTCTCGCAAATAAAGGCCCGAAAATTCAAAAATAAAGAACATTCGGACCATGCTATCAAATCCAATCTAAAGGATATTGCTCGTAGAAACTATCACTATAATATAAAAGCATTCTCCGGTCCCGCGCCGTCGAAATTGCAAGAATTAGAAGTCCAGTGATTCACAAGATGCCTCAAATTTCATTAAACGGAAGATGTCAGCGGGAGATTCCGTACTATTCGCAATTTATACTATGGACCCCTCAGCTCGTCTCAAATTTGCAATATGGCTTGAATGCAAGCGGTGGAACCATTGTCACATCATCAGCTTCTATCATACGTTCCTCCACTCTTATATAGTAAATCTACGACATATACCCATATTAGCGAGGCCGAAGAAAGACGCTCAACCAAAAAGAATAAATGTGATAAATGTGAAGTAAAAAATAATAATTGCCAAACTGAGAATCGAGCCCAGCTAACGCGTCCCATAAGTATAATACAGTGGGGAACCCAATGGCAACCAGGAGACCAATGGCAACAACTTTCGAGAAAAGCTGTGTTGCCCATTGTTCTCACCCACTGTAGTATTTAATTATACAAAACAAAAATAACCCTGAGAAACGCGTATAGTCCTATAAGGACAAAAAAACCAAAAATTGGGGCAAAACCTACGTCATTAAAACAAACGATAAGCGTTTGGCTATTTCGATAGAACTATTATGACAAAACTGCCAATGTCAAGATATTTTAAGATACCTATACGTACGGTATTGAAATTGATGTTTCTTCCATTTCCGAAGCATAAATCTAAACTGACAAAAGGAGGCAAAAACAAACCAATCCCTATAACAAACCCAACAGTGCTTTTAAGTCATCCCGTGTCCTTTCCCCATCCTAATGTTTATGAACATGAACAACAGTGATACTTTGGAATGTAGCAATTTATTTCAGAAACTCCTTCAATTCCAAAAACACCTTAAAAACGAAAATGACGCACCAATACAAAAAAAACATTGAACTTGAAAATGTGTACCTTACGCTGTCTACAACGCACAAAAGTAAATTTTATTAAAGCAAATTTCCGATTCACTAAAAACTGACGCCACCGAAAAACGATATGAGAAGGCTATAACAAAAGAGTATATGGCGAGCGAGCCTTAATATGAATTAGACACGCAAAACCAAGGTGAAAGAATAACAATTGCGTACAAAAACGTTTTGCTTGACAGTTTCCGACATTGGAAAGAAAAATCCCTTGGCCTGAATCCCGGGAAAATATTTGACGAAGTCTGGAAATAGTTTTGGTCGAAACGAAAGAAATCGAAAATTATAAACAATTGACCTAATAGATTGGACAAGATTCGAGAATAAATTTAACCGACATCAAAAAAATCAAGGAAACCCAGTTTAAAATAAAAAAGAAGTCAAATGACATAATTACATAAAAAAGTTGAAAACCGGTGAAATAATTTCCGGGTTAAGAATCTATAAAAGAATATTATCTTCAACAACGTAAAACGCGTGGAGTAAGGGGCGAAATGCATAGGCAAAGCCCGTAATTTGTCTGCGGAAACCGATGTGATATGCACAGTTGCTCAGAATGTACCGAGTTCAAAAAGATCGTGACAGCAAGGTTCGATACGCGACCAAGAGGAAAACGGTATGTTAATCCATACCGAGAAAAAACTCGTTCAACTAAATCACAAAAATCGGTTCCGGGCAAACAAATAACCCATAACAAAAAAAAATCTGAGAATAATAAAAGTCGTTTCAAATCTGATATTAAAAACGAGAAAAGTGCACTCATATGATGAACTCACGATTATTATCTGAAACCGCTTTGGTTCTCATGGAAGACTGATTAAGAACGAAATATCGGAAAAAAATATTGAACCCGGAAACCTAAACGAAAAATAACCAAAAAGTCCAAACGCATATAACACAGAGACAATACGTAGAAGCGCTAAAGACATCGAAAACCAAAGACAGAAATATCAATTGTATAAAAACTTCACGAAAAATTGGATGCAATGTAAAAATTACTTTCCAACAGCTAGAACTCAGGCGCCCATGTCAAAATTATTTTGGGGGATCACAGAAAAACTAAAATCTATGAACGAAGGATACTGAATTAAACGAGAAACAGTTAGCCAATCATGTTGTCAATAACACTCAAAAAGCTCCAAATTACACTGTTTGAAAAAAAAAATCAAATTAGCTTTTTGTTAAAAGGGTCAAATTAACAAATTTGTAAAAAAGGTTGTGCGGGGCAAAAAAAAATTACCCGAGCTGTTTTTGTGGAAAGAGCAATTTGAGTTCTGCCAGTTCACAAAACCAAAAAACTTCCCAAAATTTGAAGAAAAACTTCAGTTGTTTAGGCCTTGCTTTCTCGGCTTGATAATGAAATAGGTAAAGCAATCTAGCAACTTCAATTACTTCCAATCTAAATCGTTACCTATCTCATGCAAAACCGAATACAGCAAGACCTAAAACTGAACAGTGAAATGGAAACCTCGGGTTCTAATTTCAAAAAATACCAGTGGCATTTATCGTATTAATATCGTAGTTATCGGTATTCGTTGTAGGGTTCAATAAAAATTTCAAAAAAGTCAATACTCAACAAATTGAGTGTCTTGTCAAAAATTGAAACCGGCCTTATACCTTACATAAACAAAAGATGAAGCAAGAAAGAGATCCGCGATTCAAATTCATCAGAACAACCAGACATCTCATCAATAAAACTATTTGCCACAAGATTCGATAAAAAAAAATGCTAATAAATCGTAACAAGACCAAAAAATACGTCTGAAGACCGTAACAAATATTACCTCAAAGTGATATTTAAGAAAAAATTATTTAACTAACGCGCATTATTTTAAAGGAACCGTTAAAACAATCCCACATGAAAGAAATACCTATTCTTGCTTCGTCATTCATTTTACTATGCTTCAATTACTTTTTATGATCATCATAATTTCTTATATATTTCTATTGTATAAAAAAAATATCGATTTATATATCTAAAATACAAGTCTTTTTAATGTAAAAATGGGCTCTATTTACTAAAAAGTGAAAGTAATGTGTAAATTCATATAGATATTTACATCGAGCCCCTTTTACCTTTTCCGCTCCTTCATAAATACAATACGCCAACGAGTACGTCCTCATTGGAGTTGTCCACTCCTGGCATCGTTTAAAGATCGTCTAAAGGTGTCGTTTTAAACAAGGAGATCTGTTAAATTGACTGACCATGTTAACTACGAGTATAAAAGGTATAGAAAGGTGTTTTATAATCCGTACCGTAAAATTGAAAACGCATTCTTAACAGAAATATTTCTTACAAAAATTGTGCAAAAAACAATTTTTAAATCACTACATTGGAGACGGATTTTGATGAGTTCGTTTTTCTAGTCGACAACGAAAATTCAAAATCATAATCAAAAAATATACATACTGGCGGAATAAAAATTATGCTCGTCTATGTACACTTTACAAATAGACTATTTGTTTACAGTGTGGAATCCGGTGGTATAACAGGTGCATATTTAAATCTCTGTAATCGGTCACAGAATTTTTCTAAAAATTTGAGACCGAAGAACTAATGAACGGGCAGAAAAATGTTATATTTTCATTTCCTATCACAATTCGGCCAGCGGCAGTCAGTCGGAAATGAGCCATTTGAGCGAAAGTAGAAACCATATCCGTAACCACAGATCCGACTTCAGTGCGTAATACCAAATGATATTAGGGGACTTAATCCGCATCGATACAAAATAAAGGAAAGAGGGTAGCGGTCGAATGCTTCAGGCCTCAAAGTCCCTATCGTATTAAAAGACCGAAATAAAAGTCGATTGAGGTCACCGAAGAATAATGCGTCCTAATAGTTCGCACAAAAATGGCTCACCCGACTTGACTCGCCGCCTGACCGAACTTGATCAAAAGAAAAAAGAATCATTCATGTCATTGCCTTAACAGTCCTGGATTGCAATTTCTAGATAAATCTGTGGGACCGATCCAGTACCCCTGTAAGCCATAAAGACACTACATTTTCGCAATATTGAAGTTTCAAATTTTGTAATAGGTTTCCACCAAAACGGATCAAAACTACAAAAAGACTCTATTGCCAATGAAGATGACCAATAAAAAAAAATAAAAGCATGATATTGAGTCATACTGTACAATATAGAAGACAGTCGTGATCATTAAAAAATATATAAGAATGTCTTTGGATGTGAATAATCCAGGAAGTTAATACATTCAATATCCTCCGAAACAATGCGCAGTGAATAAGCAAAATAATAATGTCACAAGTAGATTGATATTATTAAATCGAATTTCAGGAAAATATGACAATGGAGCAAAGATTGGACGGATCTTTAAATCTATAAGAAAAGGAAAGGAAAAAATCAAAACCAAATGACACGAGGCTCGATTTGCAATCTGCAATATCTACAAGAGGACGTTGAAATGACTCAAAGAAAAACTGACCATGTTCAAAAATGAATGGCACTCTAACTTAATAAATATAATAACTGTATACACTCACGCCGAATCCAAAAATACACTCAAAAAAAAAATAGAAATACCCAAGATAATTATCAATAGACAAAAACTACTTTCTTATCAAGATCGTCGAAATTTTTCAAAATCCGAAGCCATTGCTGAGAAACCCTTTGGAACTGAAAGCACTGTGAAAGATTTTTCCAAAGAAAGTACCTATTATTTTGGGTATCATTATAAGTGCTTATTGGGATGATAACTATCAAAATAGGTAAAAACAATGCAACGAGCACGATTTATTTACAGTACAGTGCCTCATAGAGGACGGACAAAAAAAAGTTGCCGTATTCCTTATATAGACGCACGGTTTTTATGGCGTCATTTTTTAAGGATGGCGCCGGTCAAAAAAAGACAAATCTATATGTCACGTCCGTACACAGCGTCAAAATCTAATTTATCCTCAAAGAACGAAGAAAAAAATGTCAGCGTCCTTTAGAGCCACCACTGTAACTTAAAAAATCGTATCTCCATAAAATCATGAAGTGCTTAGCAGGGACGTGTATATGTCATAATATCCCAAACAAATGGGGTTTCCTACTCACCATACAAAAGACATGTTCAATACGTGTAATATCAACTTGGTATACGAAGACAATTCTTTCGAGTACAAAAGTAACTTTTGTAGAACCATCATTTCAATATCATGGTGCCCTGGCCACAAATTTGAACGTGCGCCAAA
The DNA here is from genome assembly GCA_004367855.1 of Oikopleura vanhoeffeni. NCBI lineage: Eukaryota > Metazoa > Chordata > Appendicularia > Copelata > Oikopleuridae > Oikopleura > Oikopleura vanhoeffeni. Next base: position 77,731 of record SCLH01000935.1, on the reverse strand, counting down.
TCTGGACCCGTGCAGAACATTTTGAGTTGGAAAAAATGGGTAAATCGGTTTGACCAACTCGAAAAGCCTCAGAGTGTTCCAGATTGGAACACAAGATGCCGGTCACTAGTAAAGAAGTAAAAACGGTAAAATATAGAAATGTCATATTTTTAAGCTACAAACAACCTAATCGAAACAAGACTCTAGACTTCAAAATTGCCAAACTTTAAGCTAAATAGTTAAATACCCTTTACACCTTTGGTTAGAATGCGTAGCCAACAACTTACAAGAGATGCTACGCATCAACCAAAAGGTGATAAAATATAAAACCAAAATTAAACAACTAAAAATTTTGCGCCCAAATAATAATTCAAAAATGAAATGACGCAATAAAAAAAAAGTTATGCAATTGATATTTTCGGGATCCAGCTAAAAAATAAATGGTAATACATTTTATAGAACGAATCTAATTATCTACGCGGCAACAAATAAAAGAAGAATCACAGGGATAAGCAATTAGATAATTACTCATCTGACTCCGATTCCCTGTCTATCAGAGACGAGAGACCAGGAACTCGAGAAATTGAACCCGGTCTCCATAAAACACTGCTTCGCATCTGGAGCAAGATCGATGTAAGTGTCGAATATAAATGCAAAATACATAAATTAATAAATCATTATGCCGGAAGAAAACCTGTTATGAAGTAAGAAATCAGATGGAAAGTCAAGAGCCTACTTAAAGAGCAATAACTTGTTTGAACTCAACATTTAATAAATTGCTGAATTATGAGGAATATGAAATTTTCTAAAGTCTAGAGGTGAGAAACCCCTTGTGCGAATATCGAGGGTATAGCTAGTTAAGGTGGGAATGCGAATGACTTTCGTGGAATTCTTTTAGAAATTTTTATTGGCCTGCGGTGTGCCAAAATGAGAAACAAAAGAAGCGCCTGACTAGGAAGATTGTCTAAAAATGACCATAAAAGACGATATATATTCGATCATGCAAAGCAACATAATCTACATTATATCATAACAAGATACCCGAGTAACTACTTAAGACTCTCAATTCCCCCCTATTCTTTAAAAAGCAAAGGAAGATTAAGTTACCGGGCTCAAGAATGGAAAAAAGAATTCATAGAGGAACAGCTGTAAATATATATAGCAGCCTAACTTGGCCTTGTATCAGCTTAGTCATCAGCAGCTAACAGCCACACTCATATAAATCAAACGGGACACACCGCATAAATAAAATATCAGTTAAGATAGCGAATTGGACCTGCCCCCCACTTTTTCGTTTCCGGTTTTCTACAAATTAGGCATCTTTTGAGTACCACATGAAGTGAAAATATGCAATAAAACTAAAGTCGCAATGTTCCAACCAGTGTAGTTGGTTTGTATACAATAGTAGCTTAGAACTGAGAACTAAAATAACAAGATTTTAATCAAAAACAAAAATCGCTGTTCGTGGACGGCATCAAGAAACCGGCCCTATCTCACGCCAACGGAATATTGCGGACAAACGGCCCAGAAGAACACACAAGCACTTAAATTTTCTGCGAAGAGGCGTTGTCCGGGTCGACCATCGTATGACCGGCATGCCGTTGTATGCGAGGCCGTTCCGCAAAAAGCCGCATTATTCTACTTATCCAGTTTCATAGACAACTTGATAAGAAAAAGACGTTATGACGGTCATACAACGGCACCCATCGGAGGCACAGCCCTCCGGAAATTTGCTATGTCTCCATGGGCCGTTGTCCGCAATACCCAGTTGGCGAGAATAGGCCCGTTCTATGTTGCCTCCACGACACGCAATTTTGTATAACATATGGATTTTGGCGATCCTTGATGAATAGATTCAATTTTAGACATTCGACTTTCTGAAATTCTTTGCAAAGCCAAGCCGCACACATTGTATTTGGAATTTTCCGGAATTGAATATCTATTTGAGCTGGTAAACTGGAACGAGCGCCTGTTCGATCTAGACCCGCGTTAATAGCAGCAATAGACAAAAAGATGCCTGATGCAATGCCGCCTGCATTGCACAGTTTTTGTTGGGCTATCGTTATCTGAAAAAGGTTCAAAAATTTTCGATTATGATTACAACACCAATGACATATTGATTCAGCTAATATGAACGCCTTTCCCCGAAACCGAACTGGACATCTTGTTGAAAAAATATCGGTCTGAAAAAATGTAAAAAGTGCAAGTTTTTAAGATCAAAATTTTAAGCAAGGAGTCTGATTGTGGTTTTTACAAAAATATTCAAAAATGCTGGTTCATAGTGACGCAGGAAGAGCAAATCGAGGCGATAATTTTCTACATAACAACCGACCCACCTCAGACTCGTCAAGAAAAATGAAATTATCAATGATTTCTAGCTCAAAGTTATAAAGGACTTTTCCAAAAAACGATACCAAAAGTGTTTACAAACTTTCTACAGAAGAACATGGACAGACTATCGCTCATTGAGAAGAAAAATTCCCTCTACATAGAAAAAAATGTATGAAAGTATCAGGTAGAGAATCTCTGGAAATAAAGAATTATGAAATAGGCGTGGTTTTTAGCTTCAAGCTAGATAACCTCATTGTGGCCTATCAGCTAACGATTTTCACGGTGAAACGTAAATAAATTCATGAGTTCGTGATAAAAAACGAACAACGTATAAGTCAGGCGAATTGATCAACTTAAATTTAATCCGGCTTAATTTGAAACCAAAGGTACTGACCAATTTAGATTTAATTTTTAAGCGAGATTAATGGATAAGGAGTTTCAATGGTACTTATTTGAACGCAGCTCGGATCGATAATAATCGATCATTAAACTACTTCTCTTTCATCCAACATTATTACTTTTAATTTTTTTTCAATGAAACATATTTAAGGGTATTGCACAACAGTTTGACTGGACTTTGTGATATTTTAATCCGGAAGAGTGATTGGAAAATCTAATTAATACTAACAAGAATTTCAGATTGACCTGATTAATAATTGCCAAATGTGCCTCCATAGTTTTCGTAAATCACAAGCTTAATTTCAGTATAGTCGACGTGAAATCTAAACTAGGGTCCACGTGAATCCCTTAAAAATAAACAGAACAAGCCGAACAATAATGCACAAAATATTTTTTACTACCTAGACAAAAAATCACTTTTTGTCATTTGAGCTCCGAGCTCCAAAAACAGATCCTCATTTTGCGTAAGGTGATTACATTATATCTATAAATATACCGACTTAGCTCTTCGAAAGTGAATGATGCTTCTAACGCCATTCACCTCTTCCAGCATCATTCTTATAAATTGAGCCAAAACAAATATGATTATTACAAGTGCATTTTCCGCAAAAATGTGAAATGTTAATATCTTTTATGCTTTAAAGGGGTGGGGCGTCGCTAATCTTTTTGAGCACCTTTTAGTAAATATAATTATGATACATTAATATCGGTTAGACTAAAAGTTGGACCCAATGGAATCTCATGTGGCAAATTATTTTTTCAAAGACAGCTAGAAGCACAATCTAGAAATTTTCAAAAGTTCGAATATTTTGTTGCTTTAACCCGCATGAAACACTGGTAATTCCCATGATAATCGAACATTTTTCATTGGTGAATATGACTGCACCTGAAAACGATGCATGACATTATACAATATCGTAAATCGTCTAACATCGAATTCTAGGGAGAATCAATAATTGTAACAAAATGTTAAACCTAATTATCGATTTGACGCTGATTGGTTAAAAATTTTGATTAGCTATAAGCCAAACTTTTTCACAGTGAAATCCCATAGCTCAAATTGGTGGTACTTTGTTCCGGATCAACGACGAACTTTTTTCTCGACTTTTCATTCCGGTTACTTAACGCAATTTTTCTAAGAATCTGGTGAAATCAAAAATCCGAGACAAACATATTACGTGACACAATTAGCTAACGAGCGAAAACAACAGCTATTTCGAAGACCGTCTAAGGAAAGTATCACTTGGAAAGACCGAAAGAAATGTAAAAAATCGGACGTTCAAAAGGATTTCAGAAAATTCAAGAAGCGAATCGAAAAAATGGGACAAGAAACAAGGTGACCCACCTCCCGTACGCTGTGGAAATTATGTCAGACCTTGTATGTTGCCAGGAATAAAACTTTGAAAAAAAACCCTTGGGTTCTAAAAAGCCACCACCGGGGTGGATGTAACAATGTAAGGAGATATGGAAACGGAAGGCGAAGCTAGACAGAAACGAGTATCCCAGATTTTCACAACTGGCGCTATGAATTATAAGGGCTCAAAAAATTACGACGCCCACCCCCTTAAAGCATAAAAAAGATATTAGAATTTCAAATTTTTGCGAAAATGCATAATGTTAATAATACAATTTGTTTTCTGCTCAAAATTTTATAAAATGATGCATGGAAGAGGTGAAGGCGTTAGAAAGCATCATTCATTTCAACTCAAGTAATATTTATAAAATAAATGTAATCACCATTACGCAAAATGGAAAATACTGTTTTTGGAAGCCTCGGAGCTCAAAATGACAAAAAACGATTTTTTTTGTCTAGGTAGTAAAAAAATATTTGTCATATTTTCGGTATGTTCTGTTTATTTTAAGGATTAACCGTGGACACCCTAGTTAAATTTCGTCAACTATACTGAAAATTAAGCTTGATTTACTAAAATAATGAGAGCACATCTGATGGATTACTTAATCAGTCAATCTGAAATTATTTTAGTAATTAATTAATTATCACTAAATCACTCTTCCAGGATTAAAGATATCACAAAGTCAGTCAAACTGTTGTGCAATACCATTAAAATATGTTTCCATTGAAAAAAAATATAAAAATAATAAGTTGATGAAAGAAATGAAGTTTAAAATTATCGATTATTATCGACAGAGCTGCGTCAAATAAGTAACCATTGAAATCCCTTATCCATAATCCGCTTAAAAATTAAATCTAAAATTGGAGTACTTTGGTTTCAAAAATAAGCCGGATTAAATTTTAAGTTGATCAATTTCGCCTGTTTAAC